>JABJVR010048254.1:0-24997 GCA_025773905.1 Chitala chitala
TGTGGGTGTGTGGGTGGGTGGGTGTGTGTGGGTGTGTGTGTGTGTGGGCGTGTCAGGGCGGGCCGGGGGGCAGTGCGGGGCGTATATTGTATCTGTGTGTTGGGTAGGGTGACTAACTGTTTGTTAAAGGAGAGCTAATGAAAACTCGAGCTGTGGTTTATTCTTGGCTCTCCCTCAATACAATATCAAAGGCCATCTGGAATATTCCTTTATGTCCTCTTAACTCATGAGACTGACTTGAGGTTTCTTAGCTCTTGTTGCAGAAAGTAATACAAGAAAGCATTTAATATATTTCTGTTTTCATTTATAACAGGCAGCGTTGGCAGATGGCTGCAAATGAAACTGGGAAAATTTTAAAAATATGAGTGTCAAGATATTTGGTGGAGCTACCCATATTACATTCTATTAGGTAAAATGAGGAAATCTTGAAAATTATTAAGTTGCAGATGGCTAATTTAATTAAATGTGTAGCATTTATGATTCATATACCTGAAAAACGCATTAAAAACCTTAAAAAAGGTGAAAGGTGATGCTTATTATAATTGATTCAATATTAACTTTTTAATTAGACTAGGAAGCAAAAATTATCGTCCCATAATTCTATACAGTCTGAGGAAGATTACCTCTTAAGTGTTATTTTAACTCTAATTAATGACTTAATTTTTCTTAATTAAAATATTAATGCATATGGAAATTGTGCGAAAATAAAAATAGATAGACCGTGAGATCACTTTGATTTGATACTACATTAGATGCATCCTCATGCTGAGGGTCAAAGGTCAGGGATATTTTTATTAAATAATCTTGCCATTGTTTATTTTTACGATTTATTAAACAAAAGTTTTCCAGTTGTTGTAGTTAAAGGAAAGCCCTTCAGTTCGCTCTTGAGCAGTAGTTCCAGAACATTTGCTTTCTCTGTGACCAGAGTCTCATCCTGCAGCGATGCTGTGGATTTGTGGCATGGTACGCTGTCAGTCAGAGGTGTAAATGTGACTTCTGCAGTGTCATTTCTCTGCACTTTCAGAGACAAGATTAGAAGGTTTTTTTATGTACAGGCATGTGAGTCCCAGGGTGCTAATGCATAGAGCTGGATCTGTGGGCTGCAGTTTGTTCTCCACCCTGTGGTTTGAGGAATATGATTCTGTAATTTTCCTGAGTGTGGCACTGCACTGAACTGTCCTCATTTCTTTAAGTCTAACTCTGGCCCTGAGCTGGAAAAGCAGCTACAAACAAATCACTTTTAAATTAACATGTCAAAACATGGCAAACCAGGAACAAAGACTAAGTTTTAGCTCTTCTCAAGCTCCACTTATAAATAATTGATTTTTGCATGATACATGCACACCTCTTTCATAATTTTCATAAGCTAGTCTTCTAGTGAAACATTTCAGAGGGCCTGAAGTCTATGGAGGCTGTTACAATAATGGATGCTTTTAAGAGTCCACGTGTTTACACATTGCGGAGCACTACATGAATCATCTCATAGGCATGATTAAGCCTTAACAGGGCTGTTTGGTTGCTTGTAATGTCAACATTCTTAGCTTGTTTAATTAAGGAAATTTAATCAATTAATTACGCAAGGAAGGAATCTATTTCATGTAATTTCAAAAGTCAAATTACAATAATGAGCATTTGTTTCACAATATTTGCATCTGGGTGTGTGTGTATTAAAGGTAACCGTGTGCTATACATGTACTGAAACAACTTCATGGTTTGGTAGCTTAAAATTTAGATCTTTTAAACTGTTAAAATTTTATTTTGTTCCTTTTTTCCCACTTTGGTTTTATGAGATTCCATACGGGATGCTGGTTCCAGGCTTCATTCAGTTTCCAATTCTCGATTTCCAGCCATCAAGATTTCCAAAGCTATTACATGAAAATCAAATCACCAGCATGCTTGTATTGTTCTTTCTTTAAGAAAGTGTCATTTTCTCCTTATCAACTCCAAGTTTTTTTTCATTAATTTTGGATGACAGCCAGAGGGATAATGAAAAATGAAAAAGTGAAGTGTGTTTAAATTCATTTGTCAAAGTTAAGCAAGCGTGTCTTGGCATTTTGACTGAATCAGACCTTGGCAGCATTAGAACCATCATGACTTGACTAAATCAAGGTCTTTGTATCATGTACAGTGTATTTGTTGTCCAATGAAAATACCCGTTTTCAGAAGCCAAGTTCTTCCCACTTTTATCAGCCTACATCATCATATGGACAGAGGGAAAACGTAAACTACACCCTCTCTCCGTTAAAACGTGTGGGAAAGACTGTTTTGGTCACTGGCCTAAAGACAAAGAACTGATCCTTTGAGGTAGGTGGGTGCAGCCCCCTGACACTGTCCCCACTGGCTCTACCCAGTTTGAATCAACCTGTTTATAGACATTGCTTGATGTGCAAAAACTAAATTTACATTGCTCCAGTGCTTGCCAGATCCTCTTTCTGTTAATTGCTCTCCCCACGGAGAAGAGGAATGTTGTTAACACCAGAAGAAACGCTAACGGGGGGAGAGTGAGGTGTGAATGTTGGGGCTTGTTCAAAAGCAGGCAAAGTACCTTTTAACACGTGTCAAAGTCACATCAGCTGCAGAAAAGTGACATCTTTGGGCCAGGCCATGCTTTGCTGTGTTGATCGGTGCTCCCTGGCGTGTCTGAGTGTCCCAAACGCACGCTTCACGACACTCTACTAATGAGGCCCTTGAGTTCCTCAAGAGCAAGTGAAGTAGACTGAAGTGGCAGAATCCCCTGGGATTAAAGGTAAATAATGATCAGTGCTGTGCCTCTTTGATCACCATGTGTGATGCTAAGAGCAGACCAGAAAGTCTTAATATGTCTTGACAGGGAAGCACGGAGAGGGGATATGTTTTCACATCGAAAAAAGTGGAATCTGATCTGAAGAGTAATTAAATCTAAATTGTCATCATAATTGTGTTAAGGTAGGTGTGTTTATCTCATTGTGTATGTCTTTATGCGAGGACCATGAATTTTACCACATACAATAATCTCCAAGTCAAGTGACTTGATAAAGCTGTGGTTTCCAAAAGAGCCCTTTGCTTTTCATTGCTGGAGATAAAATGTACAAGCTCACGTTTTATGATGTTTTAAGACCAAGAAAATGGGCAACTTCCTCATGCAGCTTGTCAGGATGAAAGAAATTACAGACACTCAAGAAATGCAAAGTATATAACCAGTAAAAGTCTAACATTTCGCACTGAGTAAGGAAGATGTTAGCAGACGGTCATTAAACCCCCACCCCCCCAAAGCGTCCATCTCTACTCTAGAGTTGTGACTCTTCTCAGACGACATGCCAGATATGCATTGTGACTCTCCTTCTCAGAGAACATGCAGGTGCACATTGTGACTCTCCTTCTCAGAGGTCATGCCAGGTGTGCATTGTGACTCTCCTTCTCAGACGAGATGCCGGGTGTGCATTGTGACTCTCCTTCTCAGAGGACATGCCAGGTGCACATTGTGACTCTCCTTCTCAGAGGACATGCCAGGTGCGCATTGTGACTCTCCTCCTCAGAGGACATAACAGGTGCACATTGTGACTCTCCTTCTCAGGCACTCTGCATTCTTCCTCTTTTCCTTTCTATCTTTGTCACCATTTTTCCCCTACCTTTCTTTTCTCTTTTCTGAGCCTGACATTACTATATGGAAACAAAATGTAATTAAAACATAATTATTATACCTGTAAAAAAGCTGCAATAAACAATTAACATAATGGCAATAATGAATTGCTAGATAGTCTTAATTACTATCATTTGTGGTATTTAGGTTAAGGTGCTTAAGGCTGACAGTCGATATTTCCACAGGAGATGTAGTATTGTTCCCTGTTGGTCAAAGATATATTAAGCAAATATTACCCTTCTTATTGGAACATTATGAAATCCTACGTGACAAGTATTACAAAGACTCTGAGGCCATTCAGTTCCTTTTTGCATATTTGGATATTTATTACATCATCTATGGAGTCTATATAATATATATGGCTATCTCATCCTTAGAGTTTGTGTCTAATAAACTGGCTCCTCTGTCTGTGTGTGTGTAAGGATTGGAGAATTTTTATGTGGTGTTACCTCCCGTACTGTAAAGCCTATACTTCACTAACCACAAATTTATGAACCTCAGTGTCTTTGTACAAAGATGTGTATGGATTTGAACTGGTCTCCATTTTGTTGCTATGACCTTCATGTTCTTGACTTGCTGCTAGCATAAAAGGGAGGATGTTATCTTTGCTGTACTGTGTTTACCATGTTTACTACACTTGGATCAGATACCTCCATCCTTTAAAGACTAAAGAGATTTAGCCCTTCTACCATATGCTTGTATGATGACCCATGAAGAATACCAATGATTCTTTTCACTCTTTGCTGAACTTGTTGTAATACAGCAATTTTTAAAAATGATTTATGTGCCTGTATTAACCTTAAATTCTACAGATACTCTCTATTTACGAATCTCTCACACTCTGAATATGTGTTTCATATGCTATAAGGAAACTATGAAATGATGATGACAGATGTGCTATACTGTTTCTTTATGTATCCCATATTGTACCCTGTATTTAGCAGGTGTGTTTGTCCCATCATATTCTTTGGTATTTAATTCCCATGTACAGTATATAATCTTTAAATTTCCTTTTCAGGAATCATCAGGATTTTTTTACTCTTCATTTGCAGAAACACATCTTTTGGGCTGTATTTCAGAGATAAGTACTGAGTTTTTTCACTGAATAGTGTTCTGAAATGCAAGTCAAGATGGCCAATGGTGCATGACCGAAGGCATGGTTAATGGGTAGCCAGATCTCTTTTTGCTCCTAAGTCAGATGATATATCAATCATACATGCTGCCTTCACACCGTGCTACATTCAAAATTCTGAGCACCATACCAATTGACCTTAGGGTGCCAATTGCAAGTAAGAGAAACCTGAAAAGTTAAAGCACAAAAGAGCAAACATTCAAATTTTACTGTACTTTTTCATACACCCTTTTTTATTTAATTTTCTCTGTGTCCGCTTATTTGTCATGCCCTTGCCTGTTATGTCCCCTGTGTCCACTAGATGTTGCCCTTTCCCCCGATCCCTTGTCTTTTTTTTTACTGAGTCATTGTGGTAGATGTCCTTAGCGTTTCCACCTGTGCCTTGATTCCTTGGTTCCTTATATATGCTCTCCGTTTGTATTGCTCCCTTGCCGGTCATTGTATAATCCTTAGTATGCTTAGTACTTCTGTAGTTTCATAGTATGGTTTGTATAGTGTTAAGGTTCACAGAGGTTTGTAAGCCCTAGATGCCTTTTGTTGTGTTTCACCCTGCTTCCCCTTGTTGACTAGCCTTACCTAGCCCTACCTTACTTTGCCTAGCCTTACCTTGCCTTGCCTTGTAATTAAACCTCCCTTTCTTCACTTGGACCTCGCCTCTCTAATCGTGACATTTATATTCTTTTAAAGGACCTTTGATATGTTGTCTTAATTATGTCGATCATGAGTTCCACATGGTGTAGCAATGAACACTGTGGCACAATAATTATTATGCTAGCACAAAAAAATGAGTGAAACTTTGATTTCACAGTTTTTAAGATTCCTTACACACTAAAATTAAGCAAAATACACAGTTTTAAAAACTTGACAGACAAGGAGCAAAATGTAAGCCCAGACTGTCACAACAATACAGTCGGCCTCACACCTTTGGCAAAACACTACATACAAACACACTTTATGCAAAACACACACTACACACACACTTCTGAACATTAAACACAATTGAAAACTGATAGCCTGTGTGTGCAAATTGCTAAATATTTGCACTCAAACACCACGCTCAATTAGTAATAACCTGAACTCAGACTTTACATGTGAAGACACATGTAACCAATCAGATCACACAGAAATCAGAGCTTGACCACCATAAGTAAGAGTTAGGTTTGCTCTTTGTCCATGTTTGTGGGCAGGATGGTAGAAACATCACACGGCAATTAGTCAGGGTTCCACACTTGGGCCGAACAACTTATTAGTCAAGATGGCACACTTGGCTCCTACAACACATTAGTCAGGATGCCACTGTTGGCCCCTACAACACAGCTCTTTCCCCCTACAATACAGATCTTGGCCCCTACAACACATTAGCCAGGATTCCACACTTGGCCCCTACTACACAGCTCTTTTCCCCTACAATACAGATCTTGGACCCTACAACACATTAGCCAGGATTCCACACTTGGCCCCTACAACACAGCTCTTGGCCCCTAATATACAGATCTTGGCCCCTACAACACATTAGCCAGGATGCCATTCTTGACAACAGAGCTTATATTCTTAGATTCCTTGAAACCCTGCATGACATACTCATTCACAGACATACTCATGACCAGAGGAAGGTGCCCGGAGTCTCCATGTTTGTTATCATATGGTACATTATGAGTTTCCACCAGGCTGCTCTGGTCAAAGATTGGTTCAACAATCACCCACGGTTTCAAGCTGTCCACATTCCACCTTTGTCTCCTGTCAGGGATCCTATTGAGGAATTATTTTCATTGTGGCATGGAAGGTTTATGACCATCAACCCTACCATTGCGCAACTCTCATCCAGGCGATGTAAGAGGCCTGAGGTGAACTGATGTTGAAGCTGGATATGCTGCTGAAGAATATACTTCCCCTAATGTATGGCCAGAGACACCATAGCTTGTGATATGGATGAGGTGCTGTGGTCAGATGCCTGTCAGAGTCAGGATGGACAGTCCTGACGGTGCTCTATACTGTATTTTGTTTGTCGTCTTGGAAATAAAGAGATTTTGTTTCCCCATTGCATTTGTGCTCATATTTACAGCATGCTGCAAAGGAAATGAAAAAGACATACAGTAATAGTTTTTTATACTTAACATATATCATCAGCAGTAAAGTAGAAATGTTAATGTTAAAAATGGTTTAGATTTAGCACAGCAGTGTGCAGTTGGTGGTGGAAAGACTTATTTATTTGGTGTTTGTGTGTAACTTTTGGAAGCAAAAGTATCATTTTAGAAGTGTGTATATAGTTTTCAATGTAGTGCTTACTTTTGCAGGAGATGTAAGGTATTTTGCGTTTTGTGCATATGTTTGTGGTTTTTCTGTATAGAGATTTGACAAACAGAGACTGTGTTTGTAACCATAAACCACTGTAATAGTCACAAGAGCTGTGAACAGCACTGTAAACACAAGCAGGGAATTTTAGTGTCTCTGGTTCGCTTTATGGATTGTACAGGGTTAAAAGTTTGAAATGTGACATTTTGATCTTCTGCACTTCACTCCTTCAGCATTTGTCTCAGCTGAGATCTCCGTTTAACTTGATTTTTAATAACTGAATGAATGATATAATGGAAGTAGCACTGAAGTACATTCCTTACAAGAGAGTTCATCATTTTGTTGACATTGTTAAGATGTATTTGTTTTGGGAATGTAAATAATATTTAAAACTGTTGTGTCTGATTTTATTCCTCATTTTTTGGCATGAATAATCAAAGCGTTCCCTCATGGGTTGTGGGTTTGGATTGGGCTCAGGTGGGTGAGTGAGTGTGTGTGTGTGTGTGCGTGTGTGTGTGTGTATCCTCTGCCTGCTTGAGCGTCCTTTGAAGCGCTGCTTGTCCACCCAGGGTGTACTCTAACTCCTGTTATGTGGTACCTGTGATAGACTACAGTTTCCATTCCCCAAAACTTTAACAAGGAAAAATGTTAGTCTACTAAATAAATTGGAATAGTGTTTAATTCATCTTACGCAGCTGTTTTACACTTAATTGTTCTTGGTAGCTCTCAACAATTAAACACTGTTTAATATGACGAGTGAGGCTTCATCTGTTTACCCAATTTAAGTAATGTACACTTTGATGATAGTAGGGTGATCCTCAGTGTTTATTGAGACTGGAAAATATGGCAAGTTGTCAGCGGGATCATTTTAATGTGATTTGCACCGTGTAATTCAACAGCTCGGTCAGGCCTAATTAACTGAGAACTCATCAGGAATGAAACTGTCATGCTCCGTGGCATTCAGTGACTCAGAGTGGCCAGCCTTTGTCACAGGGTTTGTTAAGCTTTCATTCCACCGTTGTATGTTCAAAGGTGTTCGATAGGTTAATTAGGTAAGACCTGCCCGTAGCTGTGTTCACCATCCGTTAGACACTTCTGCTTCTCAAACCGTTTGCTATTTTGAGCAAAATGTAGTTTCATGGCTGTACCTGCAATGGTGCACCGCCTAACAGTGTAGTACACCAAACTGGTTCTGTCACCTTTTACTGTGAAGAACGTGGAACCCATAAAATATATGCCAAATATATATATTTAGTTTTGTTTCCTACTGTGAACCTCCTGAGAGTAATTAATTTTAAGGTTAAATAAAACATTTAACATGTAGGTTCCAGATATATAGTACATAATATGTACTGGGAAAAGAGTCCTCATTAGTCTGTTGTAATAAACGTGTCTCTTGTATTCAGCAGCTGTGCAGAGTATCTGAGCTGTTCGATGCCAATTCGATGTCCAGCCTCTACACATGCTGTTCTGTTGTCTTACAACAGTGCTCTTCTCTTACTACTGCTACACAGAATATTTCTAAAATATATATATATATTTTTTTTTCTGCAATTGCATTAAAACCCAACTTCTTGTTTTACCTTTCCTAGTGTCCTTCATTATTTTGCATGTAACTTAAAGCGCTTCACTGTCGAAGGCTGTGAGATTTATTATGTTTTGTGCAGAGAACTTTTTGTTTTTGATGGTGTTTCCATATTTAACCATTTCGGCTTTGCAGTCTTTTGTGCAGTATTTCTATAGGACAGACTCACTGTGTCCATTGTGATATAAGGTCCAGTTTACAGCTTACAGCCTCCGTCTCAGTTTTGTGTTCTGTTTATTGTCATCTATTTCCTTTATTCAATATGTAGATTTATAATTCAGATACATCTGTTCACAGATACTAATGTGCGCAAGTTAAAAACTGCAAGCTGTTCAACTTTTAACTTTAATAAAAACATGCAGCAAGCCTGATTACAGATTAGTTTTTGTAATTACTTCACATTATTTATTATTTTTGTTCAAGTGCCTCGTAAAGTTTCTGCAAGCTTGTTTCTGCAAGATGTGCTGTTCACATTTTTGCTGTGAAGGTAATATGCACTTGTGAAGTGCAATAAATTCAATTTGTCTTAACATAAAGAAACCCTGTTCCCTTTGTGTGTAATTGTGATACGTTTCCTTGGTTGCACCTTTGCATAGCTTATATATGGGTTTCAAGAATTAAAGTTATTCACAGATGTCCTTAGCATACATAAACAGCAATCAGCAATTTTACAAAAATAAATAACTTTTGAGAAAAAAAAACCTTCCCTTGGCTATTTAGGACAATTGACATAAGTGGTATTTCAGTTAGTGTTTATACTGTCTGTGTCTTTTATAGTTTGTGCTTTTCATTACAGAAGGGAGTCGATTTCTACTGTAGTGACCTATCCCTCATGCCTAGAACCCTCTCAGGGGAACAAACTTAAAAGTGAAGCTGCTTCATGCTTGTGATACTGGGTTCAGGACACTAATCTCACATCTCTTGGGATATTTCCCACAAGGCCCCATTTCTCTTGTGTACCACATCTGACACCACTGGGTTTTTTTAGGATGTCAGAAAGTTTTGGAAGAGGAGGTTTGTTTCTTGTTAGGTCTTAGGTCTTATGTCGGTTATTACTGGAAAAAAGTGAAATTCCATGCCTCTGATACTCTGATTCTCAAAAGCAGAATTTTACCAAAAGTATTTCCTTCATATGAAGGGTGTACAGTTAACATGTTGAGGGTTCAAACCCTGCCTCCACTCTGTATGGGTGGAGCTGTTCTCCCTGTGCATTGTGGGTTTCCTCCAGGTACTCTTGTTTCCCCCCACTATCCAAAGACATGCATTATAGGCTGACTGGTGTTTCTAAAATTGCCTGTACTATGTGTTTGCAAGTGTGTATGTGTGTGATTGTGCCCTGCTGTGGATTGGCACCTTGTCCACAGTGTCTCCTGCTGTGCACAGGATAAGCAGAATGGAAATTGGATGGATCGATGGACGGATGGACGGATTTGCATTATATGTATGTTACACAAGTGTCTCTGTAGGTCTGAATATCATCTCTATATGTGTGTAATGGTTTACATTCTTTCATATCTAAAATTACAGAGCAGTGAGCAATCCAGCGGCTCTGTCAGCATTTCACTGCATAGTGTCACAGAGAGCAGCAATGTTGCTGCACACTTCCATGGTTGTGGGTTCAACTCTGGCTCTTGGCGATGTGAGTAAGCCCTGTGCATGAAGCTAGCATGTTCTCCCCATGCTTGTGTGGGTTTCCTCCCACAGCCCTGAACACATGCTGATTTGGTGAATTTGGAACTCCAAATTGCCCTTAGAGTGCATGTGTGTGCCCTGTGATGGAGTGTGTGCTGGACTGCCTGGGATAGACTACAGGCCACCTGAAAGGGATAAGATGGATGTATGGAGGACTCCCCACCTGTGTTAAATACCTTATTTATTTCTAACCTATTGCCAATGTTCATAATACAATACAATAAAATTAAATATTTCAACAATGGGGGGAAGATGCCTGTGTACACACATTGTATTAGTTCCACCCACAAACATTACATATTCTCCTCAATAGCTAAAAATGTTTGATGGTATTTTCCAATGATACAGTTAACCATAGGCTAGTTAGGTTGTCAGTGTCATAACCACTCTCTATGGTTTCATGATTCAGTGCTGACAGAGGAGCCACAGCACCTCCTACAAAATGACCCCAGTCAACAGTTCCTCTATGTTTACTGAGGAATAGCACCAAGCTAAATTAAGCTGGACCAAACAGCTCCAGGTTCAGACTCCAGGAGATAATTGCTGTTCCTCAAATGCTCGAATGTGTGATAATAATCAAATGTAGTATTTGTTTGCTCATTACTGTTGTAATTATATATATATATATATATATATTATTCTGACCTGCGAAAGACGAGGCAGATGGAAAGCTTCAGAATTGCTGGAAGAAGGTTCTTTCCAGAGCTTCCACTGTTCATGTGGTCATGTCATAACGCTACCTTCAGCCTTCACATGTAGGACTAATGAAATCTCAGTGGCTTGCCCTGTTCAAACATAACATTTTGTCGATAGTCATTTGAACCAGTCATTTGAGCTTGATTTTTACAGCGTGGGCCTCTACAGTTGCTCCAGGGTACAAGAAGAGTTTCGTTTCTTCAGCTTTAGAAAGAGTTCGAACTGAAAGGCAACAGAGGGCTTCCATCCAGCCAGTCAAATGCTGACATACACTGAGTCCACTGGAAGCATATTTCTGAGCTCATCAGTCATGTTTCTTTTTTGGCTAATATTATTTATTTATTTATTAAAATTTTTTGGCGCTTTTATTTGACGCAGAAATGAGAAAGATTCTCCAGGGCAGTGAATATAAAAGGCTCATGCTGGCGTTCATGACTTTTTTATAGTGAATTACAACACACTATGGCCCTTTGGGTTTCTTATGTTGAAGAAGACAGTTGGAACTGGATGTGGAACTGGAGGCAGCTCCTTCACTGAAAACTAATAAATGTCCCAGCAGCAGGCAGATGTGACCCATGAAAATTCATGTAAAATTAATCAGCCAGTTGTGGGGAACACCGTAGTCTTCTTCAGTTGCCATTATGATATCTGCCTCACTTAGAGCAGGTTTAAGTTTAGCCAATTCCTTGATTTGAGATGCATCATTCTTCAATTATGCCTATTCTCTGCACTTGACTCTGTGCCTTAGAGACCAAGTTTCAGACGTAGGTCTGGAAGCAGGGAGGTTTCAGCTGAATTTCAGACACACTGTACCTGACAGGTTAGCTTTCCACTGAGGTGGCTGAGAGGTTCATTTTGCTCAGAACGTTAACCAGTCAATGGCTGAAGCCTACCACATTAGAGCTAATGCACTTAGGGAACATTCCAAAGCAATCCGTTTGCCTGCAAGGTGCACCTTTTTCAAAGGTCTAAAACAGGCTGCTCTTTGAACTGTCAAGGTTATTTCAGTACAGTGGAAGACTTCAGCTTATCACCAAGTCATATTTTTCTTTATGGTATCCAGCTGTTTCCAAAACAGCTTAACAGATATATTAAAGTGATACCATTTTAAAGGTGTGATTCTCCTTAACCTTGGGTAAAGGAGGACAATAGTAAATTATGGATTCTTTTAATTTTAACTAACAAATACGCAAATGACAAGCTGTGAAAGAAATATAAATATGAATTTAAACAATGAAATGAAACACAAATGTCTTCGTTGGTTTTAGCAAATTGTCTTGTGTTCTTGTTCAGTGTTCTTTAAAAAACTGTAATGGGAAAATGGTATATTCTGACTTTTCTTGAGTAGTGAGTGGCAAGTCAAGACAGAAATTACATAGTGTGTTACATTATTCTGCTCTGCATTGTTTCACACTTGTGTGGATCTGTGTTTTACTCAGTCCTTATTGAAGAATTGCAAAATTCCCTGCTTTACCATATTTGGACCAGATGGCATTTGTCGCTTTTCATTCCAGATCTACCCTTGCTGCCAGCCCCTTGTGTGGGAGTAAATATTTCATAATTAATGGCAACTTGCTCAGTCAAATAGGAGTGCTGGATGTTAAAGCTTGTTAACATGTGGAAAATACAATTCAAGAAGAACAATAAATAACTTCCCCCATTGCATTATACGAAATGTTATTTTAGCACGACTGGGAGTTGGGTAAAAATTAAGCACATTGTACATGTGAACAATTGGACAATTGTTGGTATTCAGCCAAATCTAGCAGCATCAGGCCTGTTATGCTGACTCCTGAGTTGGTTTCTATAGAGACGTAGTCTGTCTTGTTGTTGTTGTTCCTTGTTTGTGTGTGTGTGTGTGTGTGTGTGTGTGTGTGTGTGTGTGTGTATGTGTGTGTGTGTGTGTGTGTGAATTAATGCAAAATAATAGAATTGACAGTGCTGGCAAAGACACAGCTTGAGACGCGGAGCACGGCGTGCGACATGATTAATAGAGGGACTCTGCAATGGATTTTTAATGCGATTAATTGGGCTCAGGACCCCATTCCTGATATTTTGATGAAAATGAAAAGAGAAAGAAAGGTTGTCGCTTGTTTGAGGGCTGTACGAAGGCAAAGTGTTCTAATGAAGCTGAGAAGTGTTTTAATGAAGCTGAGAGAAGTGTCCAAATGAAGCTGAGAGAAATATTGCAATAAAGCTAGAGGTATTCTAATGTTGTGACAAGTGTTCTAATGAAGCTCAGAGGTGTGTTCTAATGAAGCTGAGAGATGAGCCAGCACGGGGACTGGATTGGAAGACCAAGCATGTGTGTGACAAACCTCACACATTAATATGGTGTGGGAACATGAGCTAGCTGGTAAAATAAACACCACACTTCCTCCAGAGAAGTAATAAACCAATTACTAATTATTTTCAAGCTCCAGTTGTTTAATTGTGTTTTTTTTTTCCTTTAAAAAAGTCTTTGAGCATCTTGGAGATTTATTCCTTACAACAAGACCCTTCAGATGACTTGATATGTTGCCTCACAGCCCATAATTAGTTTATCTGCAAAGTAAATTCCCAAGCTGTTAATGAATACCTAAGGAACTAATGTCAGATCATATTATTATAATTTCTTAGAAACTTTCAAGAGGTGAGGAAAGGTTCAGTGACTCAAACATGAAAATAAATGTGGATCTTTGAAATTAGCACCACTTCAGACTTCAGTGATCGATGTGCCTGAGTCCTGAATGAAAGAAAGGACTGGCCTTCGCAGTCAAACAGAGATGTATTTCAGCAGTCAGACCTATTGGACTTTGCAAAGAACATTCAGTCTCTGGGCATCCAGAACAATCTGCCTCTCAAATGCCTTCAAGGCAGTCATCACCTTCATGATGCTGGGGGTAATTCAACACGGGCCTGCCATAAAACAGCTAGATTGCAACCTAGTTTTTATTTATCCTGAGGTTAATTCAAGATATGCCTGTGATAAAATATTTAGAGGCAATCGACTTTTTCTAACTTATTGTGTGAAGTACTGTAGTCTTGCCAATGATTTGGATGCCTACCTTTCTGGAATGGTTGGAGATGTATATAAAGTGTTATTAACAACCAGGGAGTGACATCATGTTATTTTTCACAAAGAAAAACAAAACTGTCTCACTTGTTGTTATCTGTGTTTTCCTATCTGCTTTGTTTCTAATGTAGTTTTATGTAATGGTTTAGACTGTCAGCTATTAGTATGTCATAATAGTGCATGTATTAATGAAATTACACAAAGCTATAATGCAATAGGTAGTCAGACAATAAACAAAGTAGCTCCACTAAAGGTTAAATCCCTTAGACCCACCAGGTGTACTCCATGGTTAAATGAACATACAGGGCATCTGAAACAGGAATGCCGTAAATTAGAGCACAAGTGGAAGTCTACAGGTCTCGAGGTATTTCAGTCAGCGTGCTACAACTGCCTGAGCCAATACAAGAAAGTGCTATACTGTGCACGTTCAGAGTACTACTCTAAGCTCATTAATGATAACAAAGATAACCCCCGTTTCCTATTTACAACATTAGCTAATTTAACTTCTAACAGTGTACCGACAGTGCCTTCTTGTATTAGTAATGACAGCTTTATTATCTTCTTTTATAATAAAATAGACAACATTTGAAACAGACTATGCATGAATAAACAGCTTCCAAGTCCACAAACAACATTAATAGCACATTCTTTTAGTGAGTTTTCACCAATTGATGTGTTAGATCTAGAAAACTTGATAACTAATGCTAAATCCACCACTTGTCCACTTGACTCCATTCCAATGCAACTACTTATAGATTCAGTAGAAATTTTAGTCGGACCTTTAGCAAACGTTATGAACACTTCTCTGGCTTTAGGTACTGTTCCCATCTCTTTTAAAGTTGCAATTGTTAAGCCATTGTTGAAAAAACCTTATCTGGACCCAGAAGTAATTAGTAACTATAGACCTATTTCAAATGTCCCTTTTCTGTCTAAGATTTTGGAAAAAATAGTTGCGGACCAGCTGCAAGTTCACTTGGAAACTAACAGTTTATTGGATAAGTTTCAGTCTGGCTTCCGAACAGGTCACAGCACAGAAACAGCCTTGATTCGAGTGGTAAATGATATTATGATTTTGTCTGATGCAGGGAACATGACAGCTCTTGTTCTGTTGGATATTAGTGCTGCATTTGATACAGTTGATCACTCCATCCTGATAAATTGGCTTCAAAGTGTTGTGGGCCTTCATGGAACAGTTCTTAGATTATTTCATTCTTATCTCACAAACCATTACTATTATGTTCAAATGTGAAATGACAGCATGCCCTCATCCATGTCCCCACTTAGATGTGGAGTACCACAGGGTTCTGTGCTAGGCCTGGTACTTTTCTCAATCTACATGTTGCCTTTGGGTAACATTATATGGCAGTATAATCTGAACTATCATACTTACGCTGATGACACTCAGTTATACCTTGCTGTTAAACCAAATGACACTGCATCAGTTCACACCTTAGTTAAATGTCTCAAGGACATTGAAACATGGATGAACGTCAACTGCTTAGCACTACATACAGATAAAACTGAAATCTTGTTGGTTGGGGGTAGCGATCTTGCCAGGAGCACTTTCAGGTCAGCCCTCAATGCTGCTGACCTTTGTTTCTCTATTAGCGACTCAGTGCGCAACTGAGGTGTCATTCTAGACTCAAAACTCACTTTTGGCTCTCGTTACTGCAGTTTCACAGATATGCTTCCTGCAGCTGAGAAATATTGCTAGGCTTTGCCGTTTTCTTAATGCAGAAGATACGGAGAAAATTGTACATGCTTTTGTCTATAGTCAATTAGACTACTGTAATGCTTTACTGTCTGGATGTACTTACCAAACATTAAACACACTGCAGCGCATCCAAAACGCAGCTGCTAGAATTATCACTAGAAGTAGAAAGCACGACCATATAAGTCCCATACTGTCATCACTCCACTGGCTCCCTGTTAAGCACAGAACTGATTTCAAAATTCTCTTGTTAACATATAAGGCACTTAAAGGCAAGGCACCAGTATATCTGTCAGAGCTGATTAATGCTTACACTCAAAATTGTTCCCTTTGATTGCAGAATGCAGGCCTACTTAATGTTCCACGTGTATACAAAAGTATTGGTTCTACAGCTTTTAGGTACAGAGCACCTATTTTATGGAATAGTCTGCCTGGATGCATATGCGACGCCAAATCTGTCTGACTTTAGATTCCGACTGAAGATCTACTTTTTTGATTTAGCCTTCCCACAACAGTCTCCGTTACTCATGGTAATTACTGCTGCTGGCGTATGCTGTACATGCCAATATAACTGCAACAGTTTGCTATGGGGCTGCTAAAGTTTGTATTATTTGCTAACCCCTCTCTAAACTCTCTCCTTGTGCATGTGGGTACCCAATGCCTGCCTGGACATCGTCTGAGCGGGATGCCTTTGTAGAGCAGCTGACTCTTAATGTATCCCCTTGGATGAAGCTTCGCTTTAGGGACACCAAAGGCCAATAAGAGCGGCTTCAGCACAAGAAGCAAAGGAGGAGTAAATTGTGTTATTTATATGATATTACTAGTAACAATTAAAGTCTCAAAAAGTACCACTACATTCTGTAATGTTAGCATGCCCAGGAGGGGCTGGGCAGCCAGTCAACCTTGGGCCCACAGAGGTTATTTTTCTCCACACTGGAGTTTTTGGTTCCTCTCCTCCGTTGTTGTCTAGTTTCATTCATTTGTATTAATTCTTATAGTTTTTTCTTCAATATCTGCAATTTCTTGTGTAAAACACTTTGAGACACATTGTTGCAAAAGGCGCTATATAAAAATATATTTATTCAATTCAATTCAATTTATCGTTAGTAACTCTTGAGAAGACTTTGTTTTATATTATGGGTCTTTAGATAGTTTTTTTAATGCACCTGTTGCTGTATAAAAAAATTGTGAAGTATTCTGGAGTAAAAAATTTGTTACATGCAAACAAAAACAAAAATTGTTAGAAGGGTGACTTTGTCAGCGTTCAGTTAATTAAGAGATTCAGTTGTGGTTTACTGTTTTTTTTTAGTTCCCTCTCCATTCTGCTTGTTGCTTAGTGTTGGTGTTGTCTGAATAAACCCCAGGCTCAGCAAACATCTCTTATTTATGATTTTTGGTGATCACCATTTTGTGTGCCTTTGGATTAACCAGTTATTGTCTAGTGTATTGCACAATATTTGGTATTATTGCCCTGGCTATGCCTATGGCTAAATCTAATCTCACCACTCTCCTAAGGCAAAATGTTCCCAACACACAAAATGGAATACTGAGGCCTTTCCTGGCACTGTATTAGTGAATCATGGATAAAACATTTATAATTGCATTGTCAATGTCTGTTATACATTTACTTGTCCCTGTTCATATGTCCAATTTTGAATGCGAAAATATCATTAATACGTTTGCCATTTAACTGCTCTAGTGTATATATATCAGTCTGTACTTTCAGTGTTTAAATGCATTGTAGTCACCATTATTTGAGATCATAATTTCCTGCAGTTGGGTAATTCCAAGGCCTGTGTTTAGGGGGTTAGTTGGAATTTCAGGGGTTTTATGAAGTGAATTTATTGTTAAATCTGAATTGTTTGAACCTTAGATTCTGACACTGTACCATGGTTTTGACTGCAGTTTTTGGAAGTCCATACTGGCCCCACTGCTGTTGTAACCACTGTAAACAGCATCCTGTTTAATGGCAGCATGTTTTCTGTGTTTGTGTTAATAAGGCCGTGGAGCATGTGCAACCACAGCCTAAACGGCCATTACTGCTCCAAGATCCCACAGTATCTAATATCTGCATTTCAGCCCACAAAACCTGCCTCAAAGCTGACACCCCCCTCAAAAAATTGTACTTTGTATGCAGTGTTTCAGTTTTAAATATGCTATCATGGCAGTTAAAAGAAGATTAATGGTAAAGGGTAAGTTAAAAGAATACAATACTGATGGATTTCAAACTTTTTGACTTTCGAACAATAAGCAGACACTTTCAAAATTCAACAAGTGCCAACAGTGGAAGCAGAACACAGCAGGTAAGAAAGCCACAGTACTGCTGACTGCAGCAGGTGTCAGTGTGGCTGCTGTTTCAGTGCCCCATCCTTCTCTGAACTGCATCTTCTAGGGTCAGCTAGAAGAAATACAGCCCTTAAGAAAAGTTCAGCTGCAAAATGGCAAGCTCAGTATTTTGCTAGCTTACTTATGCCTGTGGGTTTCAGTGCTGTGTCCAGTCATTCCTTTTTGCTGTATAAAATATTAAATTTTATGTGCATATTGCATTGTTTTGCAGTCATAGTACTTAAAAAAAAGGTTATTATGGCCAGCGACTGAAATTCAAGACTAGATTCCAACAGTCAAAATCCAAATTAATTTTATTTTAAAAATAATTTCACATAAATAAATAAGCTCAACGGAAACTAACCCAACACAACAAACATAAGTGAGAAACCAAATCGATCTCTTTTGTCAATTCGTTAATCCTGTAAATTTGCACAGATTCGGATTCACAGTATGGAATTCTAACATGATATAGTGTGAGCACATAGTGTTCAGGGCCTATTTGGGAAGTTTTAAGGAAATTTCCCAAAAGAAATATAGTTTTAATAAAATGGAGACAATTTAGGCTTGAAATGTCTTGTTAGTATTTAGGTTGTATTATTACACCAAATTTACAGCTGCTAATGTGTGTAACTGTGCTAATTTATTCCCCCAATTTCAATTTAGCTCCTTAAAGGGGGACGTCAATTCAATTACATTCAGTTTATTTTTATATAGCACCTTTTACAACGATGTGCCTCAAAGCGCTTTACACAAGAAATTTCAGATCTTACAGAATCTAACAGCAACAAAAATAAATCAGAATTAATAAGAATAAAGCCAGACAACAGCGGAGAAGAGGAACCAAAAACTCCATGGTGTGCAAAAAAACCTCTGGGTTTTTTTTTTCCTGGGTCAACCCCAAGGTTGACTGGCTGCCCAGCCCCTCCTGGGCATGCTAACATTACAGAATAAACAGGTAATTGAAACTATGAATTTACATAGTACTATATTTTCCTCCCTTGCTCCAGGTGTTGAAATAACTCTCAACAGACTTATGTTATCCCTTAGGCGAAGGCCTCATCCAAGGGGGTACACTAGGTGTCAGCAGCTCTAACAAGGCATCCCACTCAGATGGTGCCCAGGTGGGCACCAGGTGCACATATGGACAAAGAAAGATTGCAGAGAGGGGTTAGTAAATAATACAAACACTTGTAGCCCCATAGCAAAATATTGGCATGTATAGCATGCACCAGCAGCATTAATTATAGTGAGCTATGGAGACTGTTGTGGGAAGGCTAAATCAAGAAAGTAGGTCAGGATTTAAACACTGAGACTGATTCGGCATTCCATAGGGGCTCTGTAACTAAAAGTTATGGGGTCAATACTTTATGTATGTATAGAACAATAAGAAGGCTTGCATTCTGCAATCGTAGGGAATGATTTGGAGTATATGTTTAATCAACTCCATTAGATACACTGGTGCTTTGCCTTTGAGGGCCTTATATGTTAACAAGAGAGCTTTGAAATCAGTTCTGTACTTAACAGGAAGCCAGTGGAGTGAGGATAGTACTGGACTTATATGGTCGTACTTTCTGCTTCTAGTGATAATTCTAGCTGCTACATTTGGGATGTGCTGCAAAGTGTTTACTGTGTTGTTTGTACTTCCGCAGAGTAAAGCATTATAGTTATTTAGCCGACTATGAACAAAAGCATGCACAATTTTCTCAGTATCTTCTGCAGTAACAAAACAGTACAGCCTAGCAATATTTCTCAGCTGCAGGATACCTGTGAAACTGCATTAACGTGAGAATCAAGGGATAGCTTTGAGTCTAGCATGACACCTAAATTACACACTGAGTTGCTAATAGAGAAATAGAATTCACCAGCATTGAGGGCTGGATACTGGATCATTAACCCTGACCAACAAGATCTCAGTTTTATCTATGTTTAATGATAAGCAGTTTGTGCTCATCCACCTTTCAAAATCTTTGAGACATTTAACTAAGGTGTTAGCTGATGCATTGTCATTAGGTTTAACTGCAAGGTATAACTGACTATCATCAGCATAGGTATGATAGTTAATGTTATACTTACATATAATATTACAAAAAGGTAGCATGTAAATGGAGAAGAGTACTGGTCCTAACACAGATCCCTGTGGTACTCCATATCTAAGTGGTGACATGGATGGGGGTGCGTTGTCATTTGACATTTGAACATAACAGTTTCTGAGATAAGAATTAAATAATTTAAGAACAGTTCCACTTAGCTCAATAACACTTTGAAGCCCATTTATCACAATAGAATTATCAAGGGTGTTAAATTCAGCACTAAGATCTAATGGAAGAAGAGCTGTCATGCTCCCTACATCAGATGAAATCATAATATTATTTACAACTCTAGTCAAGGCTATTTCTATGCTCTGTCCTTGTCGGAAGCCAGACTGAAATTTATACGATAAACTGTTGGCTTCCAAGTGCACTTGCAGCTGTATTGCAACTATTTTTTCCAGAATCTTGGAGAGAAAAGGGACGTTTGAAATAGGTCTATAATTACTAATTACTTCTGGATCCAGATAAGGTTTTTTAAGCAGTGGCCTAACAAGTGCAACTTTAAATGAGTCAGGTACAACACCTAAAGCCAGGGAAGTGTTCATAAGGCTCACCAAAGGTCCTAGTAAAATTTCTATTGAATCTTTATGCAGTTGTTTTGGAATGGGGTCTAGCGGACAGGTTGTAGATTTAGTATTAGTTATTAATTTTTAAAGGTCCAACACATCAGTTGCTGAAAACTCAGTAAAAGAATGTGAAAACTCACTAAAAGGATGTGCTACTAATGTTGTTGGCAGATTTGGAGGGTATATATTGGAGCATAGTTTGAGTCTAATGTTGTTGATTTTATTATTAAAGAAGGTAATAAAAATAACATTACTAATACTAGAAGGCACTGTAGGTACATATTTAGAGGTTAAATTAGGTAATGTTTTAAATAGGAAATGCAGATTATGCTTGTTGTCATTAATAAGATTAGAACAGGTGCACAGTATAGCACTTTCTTGTATTATCCCAGGCTGTTGGACCACATCAACTGAAAAACCTCGAGACCTGTAGACTTCCACTTGTGGTCTAATTTACGGCATTCCTGTTTCAGATGCCGTGTATGTTCATTAAACCACGGAGTACACCTGGTGGTTCTAACGGATTTAACCTTTAGTGAAGCTAACTAACTGCTGCATTAAAGTTGTGTGTAATTTCATTAATACATGCACTCAGTGAAAACTGTGTTCTGTATAGCATCTGTAATTTTTTTTACTTTGTGTCTATTCAAATGGCGGGTCATAATAACCTTTTCTGTCACATGCAGTGGAGAAAGTTTAATCTCAAAAGTGATTAGAAAATTATCAAAGCAGGCATTACCTAATAGACACACTAATAAATGAGTGATATCAATAACATTAAATATTATAGGTTATAATAAAATTTAAAGTATGCCCATGTATTTAGGTTGGTTCAGATACGTGCTGAGTACAACCAAATGAATCTAGTAGTAATACAAAGCTCTTACTAGATGCATCTGTCTTTGTGTCAATATGAATATTAAAGTCACCTAGAACTAAAATTTTATCAAACTTGATCAGATCAGACAGAAAATCACCAAACTCTTTTAAAAAAAAGATGTTTGTGGTCCTGGAGGTCTATAGGCTATAAGTAAGTACACAGATGAATCTGATGTCATTTTACATAGCACAGCTTCAATTGACAAAAAGTCACAAATTGTTTTTGCCTCAATTTTGAGTGATTCATCAAAAATAGCAGCCAGGCCACTTCCGCGTTCTAAACTGCAGGCCTTATGTAAGTATGTGAAGCTGTTAGGAGAGGCTTCAACTAGATGGACAATGTCAAAGGGCTTAAGCCAGGTTTCTGTAAGTATACACATATCGCTGTTGGTATCAAACACCATATCACTAATCACAACTGCTTTTTTTCCTTGCGAGTGAGTAAAGAGTAAGAGCATTTTAAGTTTGTTTCATATTTTGGTTTATCTAGGTCTTTTAGTGGAATTTAAAGTAAGTTATGTGTACGAGAGCCCCTAAGTGGACATTGGAGTGCAGGACTAGGTTTAATAATAGTAGTTATAGTATGTGTCAGGAAAATTCTGAATTTCACCTTAGGCATCTGACAAATAACAGTTAATAAGCAAACAATCAAGAAATAATACTCTGCACACCAGACTTCGAGGTAAGAGAGATTTTATGCGCATAGGAGATAAATTCGTCAGCCACACAATGTGCCTCAGAACAATCCCAAGGACTTAGGTACAATCATGTCATATATATATGCCATCAGTGGCCTTGGTAAGAATAAGGAAAGAAAACATAAAGAGGAGGCAGGTGACATAATCGGAACCAGTTGGTCTTCTCATGCTCCTTATCTTCTAATGTGTTGGTGTCAGGATGTCTCTGTATCTTGCTATGTCAGCCGATCATAGTCATTTAGGCGTAATCCTTCCATAACACATTCCGGTTATTAGGAACAACATGTTACATCATCTATTAAATATATATATATATATCTTAACACACTTATTAATATATTGTACTACGTTTAGACATGTGTCTATCTACTACGATATAGGTTCTACAAGTTTAACATTTCTAGTAAGTATAATATTTTTCTAACATATCCATCCATTATCTTAACCACTTATTCCTGGTGAGGGTCACGGGGAAGCCTGGAGCCCATAGGGCACAGAGCAGGGGACACCCAGGGCACACACACACACACACACACACACACTACGGGCAATCTGGACACACCAATCAACCTAACCTGCATTTCTTTGGACTGTGGGAGGAAACCAGAGCACCCAGAGAAAATCCACCAAGCACAGGGAGAACATGCAAATTCCACGCACACAGACCCAAGGCGGGAATTGAACCCCAGGCCTGGAGGTGCACAGCGACAGTGCTAACCACCATGCCTCTAACATATCCCTCCTGTTTAAAGTTGTAAACCTCTTGTACATCACAAATATCTTCTACATATCACTCTTCACTAGGATTTTTGTGACTATGCTTTAGGGATGTCCTGATACCACTTTTTTCCTGACTGAGTACAAGTACTTACATTTGAGTACTTGCCAATACCGAGTACTGAAACGAGTACTTAATAATATTGTAGTTGCAGTATTTTTATTATAAAAAATTACAAGTACCAGAGAAATGCAATAACTTTAACCACAGTAATCAGATGTTTTCTTTCTGTTAATGAAACGTATGTAACTCACATGTATGTAAATTCAGCACTACTCAAACATACAACCTGTAAGAAGGTGAACTAAGCCTTTTTGGAGAAGTGAGAGGCAAGTTCTTTTTGATGAAAAGAAGCTTCTCTGTATGATCAGCTGTGAGCCTGTTTCTGTTTTCATCGACAATATGGGACACTGAGCTAAACAGCCTTTCACTGTCCACACTACTGCATGGTGCAGAGAGATATCTGCATTACATTTGGTCCAGAGTGGGGAACTGCGCTTTGTTACCCATCCAGTACTGCAGTAGTTTGTCTTCCCTATATATTGTGATCTCTCCAAGGTATATCTCTAACTGTATAGCAGCACCGGTTGTAGCAGTGTTCAGTGATGACGAACTTTGCTCATCTGCTGTCTCATCAAACACACTGTCCAGACTGGTGCTGGCCTGGGCCCTGTGTGGCTTTCTGGCATGTGGTTCCCCATGATCCTCCTGTTTGTCTGCTTCTCCTTCAGACACCATCTGCAGCTCTTGCATCACAATTTCTTTAGCCTCTCTAGCAGTGTTGGTGCTTGAGAAAAAACGACCTTTATATCTGACTCCAGGCCTCACAGCGACGCTCTGGCCCCATGATGGTCCAATGTCGTCCTGTGTCAAATATACATCCATATACATCATAGTCCTTCCATGTCTGTTCCTGTTTGCCACAGAAGATCACATCACACAGGTCAACTTGAAACACACAAGTCAGTGTGCTCCCGTGATCTTCTCCTGTAACACCATTTTTAGTGAATCCATTAATCATCTTCCTGCCAAATAAAAAAAACACAAACTGGACTTTTGCATTTTAACCGTGCTGAGATTCGGTCTCGGATTCAGTTCGAATTGTTTTTGTGTAGCTCCTTCTGCAACAGTTTCCTTAAGGCAGTTAATAGGAACAAATTGTAGAACAAATTGCAGAAAGGAGCTACACATTACACTCGTAGTACATGCCGCCTACTTAATAACATTTATCATTACTCTGTATTTTCACAGAATGATTTTTTACAATAAGACAGGGTTGTGGTAACAGTTTGCTAACTTGACTGATACGAGTCACACAATGAACATGTTACACTATTTAGATTAAATTAATCACATATCTATACCACTCAGGAGTAACTGTGGCTACTTTTGTATCTAAGGCTTTGCCAACCCCAATATCAAGTACATTCCTGTGCCACTTGGAAGTCACAGCATGAATGACATAGACCTTCACAAACAGTTCATAACAGTGCCATAGCCACTTATGTGACAGGGTGTTCAGTGTAGTCTGAATCTGCACATCCATCAGGAAAAATTAATTTGTTGGTCATTTAATCTTTATTGGCTATGAACTGCTTGTTGAGAAAACCACCAATCACAACTGTATAACTTGTTGTAATGCAGTTCAGTTTGAAAGTTAGTAAGCCAAAGCTAATTTGCCAGTTCAACAAGCTAACTTTAGAAATGATCAGAAAATGCGTGTGAACTTGGTTTCACCAGATCAACTACACTATACTATAAAGAAACACTATACTACAAAGGAACAATACACTACAAGTAACACAATCCTACAAAGGAACACTATACTACAAGTAACACAACACTACAAGTAACACTATACTACAAAGGAACAATA
>JABJVR010048255.1:0-13728 GCA_025773905.1 Chitala chitala
AGGTGGTTTCTCGGTTCACTGAGACACTCCGTTTATGACATAAAGAGATGCTGTATCAACATTCCCACACACACACACACACACACACACACACACACAGTTACGTTCAGGACTCAGCAGAAACACGTTGAGGGATATAAGGTGTAAAACCATGAATCTGAGTAGACGCGGTTGCGAGTGTGCCGCCCGTGGGCTGGCAGGACCCGTGCTTGTTTTACCTGAATTAACTACGTTTATGAGGAGAGTAGCCACAGGCAATAGTGCTACTAACACAAACTGAATTGTTAAAAAGTAATTATATGTCATACACGATAGTTATTTGTTGTTTACACAAATGATGGTAGGTTTGCGTGGACGCGTTTAATCTTTGTATTTCCCACAGGTTACAAATGTCCGTCCTCGCTAACCCTAAGTGGGAAGGAAAATTACATTTGATCTTCCATTATTTGTCTTTGAAATCTCCAACTTAATTTTTTATAGCACTTTCAGAAATTACTTTCCTGAGTGTTCTGCTGTTTTCCGTGCCCCCGAACACACTTAGAGAGGCAACGAGGGGGAAAAGAGAGCAGAATAATAGTTTTTATATTCACGTTTTTCAGCCTACAAAGCCAATAGTTTGATGAAATTGCAAGATAACTGATAAGAAGTATTTTATTAAGACGGCAGCACAACATTTATTTTTGAAAGTATCTGCGATATGTTTTTTGGCTAATAAAATAGTTCGGCGAATAAGAGTCCATTAATCTTGATAATTTCATATGATGTCAACACCAGAGTTTAGTTAAAAGTAAAGATATCTGGTTCCCAGTCTGATATTTGTTTCTGTTTTAGTGGTAAATGCTATCCTCACACATTCCAATGTTTCATACCAGCTTTGACCTGCATTTGTGCTTTATTGTAGCTGCCTCCACCTGAAAGGTACCAGGACCAGAATCCAGGAACCTTTGTGCCAAAGATCTAAGATCTGAAAGAAAGAAAATAAACCATTACAGCTCACATCAAAGATTAGGATAATTGGCTGTAAATCCAAGCTTACCTATAGCTTTTGGGTTAAATTGAACAATGGCAGTAGAATTTGTTCTCCAGTCTCCTCCTGTCAGGTGATTTGGGGCCTTTGGAAGGAAATGTGGGAACGGTGAAGACAATAAACACAGCGAGGAGGACAAGCGTGGCGTGGAGATGTGCACCGCGTCCATCTCCGCCAGTTGTTTGTTTTGGTGTAATCAAACATTAATTATGAGTGCCACCTGTTTACCAGGGGCAGCCTCTGGAAGCTGTGGGCACCATTCAGGTGCATGGGTGCTGTGTGATAAAGAGGATGCCAAATGACCCAAAGCGTGAATGGCACTGACTGTGGGGGAGGCTGTGCCCCTGTGCTTTATCCAGGGTTTTATTTTCTGGCTTGCTGGTAGGTCACCTCACCTTAACTTTCCTTTGGTTGTGTGTGTATTTTCTCAGCTCTGTTAATTTATTCCTTCTCTTTGTCACTTCTCTTTTTCACTCATTCATTCATTCATTCTGTTAATTTTCAAATGATTGATCCTGCTCAGGGCTGTGGTGACCTAGAGTCCATACCAGGTGGCACAAAGATCACGGCACACTCCGGACGCTGTGCCAACCAATCACAGTCAGCAGGTACACCTATTTCTGAAAAGCTGTCTTATGCTTTGCTGCTCAGGGAAGTGCAGCTCTTCTGATGGAATTTTCAAACTCATTGTGTTTCCCCTTCCCCTCACCCCCCACCCTGAGATCCTCTCAGTAGTATACCTGCCACGCTTCTCCCCCTGTGTCATTGTGTAGTTGACAGATTACCAGCAGGCTGGATTTAATAGCTGCTACTTGTACCTGGCAGGTTTAAATGAGGGCAGGGGCGAGGGGTGTTTTTTTTTAGTTTCCTGTCTTTTGTTGTGGACAACAGAACAGCGGGCGTCGCTCAGTGCGCAATGACGCCCTGTGACCACGTACCTGGCTGGTGGGCGTAGGCCCACAGCTGCAGGCCCCACCCATGATTTTAAGGTGAAATGCCATGCCCAAGTGCTTCAAATGCACATTAATTATAACCCACACAAAGACGCTTTGTGGCAGCTTGGAACAAAATAGAATTTATAAGTGTTAGAGGCTCATCTAGTGACAGTCAGGGGAAGCTGTGACGTGTGTATTTTTAAGGAGTCTTCAGACAAAACAGCCAAATATGTCACTACAATTGTGTGATTTTCACCTGCCATGTTATAAATTCTTTATTCCATCACGAGATGAGGCAGAGTGGCAGGTAGTCTTCACCCAGTGCTGTTAATCTCCCTCCCCCCTTCTCTTAGTCATTTTACTCACTGTCCACTGAACTGCTACAACTGCCATAGTAACATAAAAAAACTAGTTTTGTTCAATTTGTCTCCATTCTCAAAGCCAGAGGATTTATTCTGCGTTTCACCTAATTTTGGGGCTGCCAATCATTTCGTCATGGAAACAGCTGGTGTCAGTTTTTTCCAGATACTCCGTGTGAGGGGTCTGGACTGGTGTACTGAAGTGGTCTCACTCCGTAGACTACTACGATGCCAATCAAAGCCTTTCTCCTCGCTGTCATTCTGGCTGCTGCGAGTCGTTAGGAGAGCAGACATGATGATGGCTCTAATTTTCCTAAATGAAATTGATCTGGTGGCAACGTCAGGAACGGGGTGGGGAGGGGCCAAGTGCCTGTTTAAGCAGACGCGTACTTCCTGTACAGATACGCGCTCAGTCAGTCGCTAGTGTGCTGTGTGAGATCAGCGTTGAGAATGTCCAGCGCGGGCCTCTTGCCTGCTGTGTTGTGTTCACACTCATATTCTCTTTCAGGGGGAAACACAGACAAAGCAAAGGGGAACAAAGTGTAGCCGTTGGCGCTGCTTTGGAAATGACTTTGTGTCAGTAGGTCCGATGCACCGTGGAAGCGGAGAGGGTTTTGTTTGGATGAAAGCATTATCTCAGGATAGCCACTGGCATCCACGCATCTGTTTGTGGATTTTTTTGCTCAGCCCTGTGACAGATTATGGGCCCGAATGCATTTTCTGTGGCCGACGTGTTTGGCGTTAATCGGGTTGAGTGCCACCTGTGTAGCCGTTGTGTAGTCCTGCCGTTTCACTGAGCGTTGAGCTTGGGTATTAACGTTTTTGAGGCTTCGATTTGTGTTAGGTCATTGTGGGGGGGGGTATGTTGGTGTGATGAGATGAACAGCCTGCCCTCTGTGGCATATTCCAAAGACGCACTCTGCACATTTTGTCACCTTACTCTGGTGAGGAAGTTTAGGGGAGCTTCTCTACTCTGTTAACGCCCGAAACGCTCCGCGTGATCTTGTCCTGTTGTTTCATGGCTTCCGTCACTCTAGCATTACCTTCATGGGGAAAACCTGTAAAGCTCAGCAAATCACCTTGCCATCAGCACTCTGCGCTTTCTAATCAGTCGCACGGGGCGCTAAGGCATCCGGTTGCCTTCTCCGTAGTAACAGATTGACTAAAGGGAGCTGAGGGCATGCCGGCATGCTGAATCTCACAGCAAACATCTGCCGTTCCTCAAACCTCCAGTATGGTGTGACTGCCTGAGAGTCCTGCTGATTTGTCATCTGTTGTAAAAATATTTTTCGTTACTTTGGACGGCTGCCCAAATAAATGAATAATTACCGTAATGGGGAATGTTTTAACAAATAAATGGTGTTATACTCTGCATTTTAAGTGATATAGCTTGTTTAACAGCTGGGATATGTTGGTTTTTGATACAGTGGTTTTCTCTCCTCCTGTACTTCTGCAGGTCTGAAGGAGTACAGATCAGGCCAGACTATGGTTGTACACCATGGCATCCACATGGTTGCCTTGATGGGGCAAGCCAGGAATTGCTTGTTCCTCTTCATCTCTCTCATAACAGTCCAGGCCTGGGCAGACTCAGAAATCTCCACAGATCATCAGTACACCTGGAAGACAGGTAAGGCCCCGGACACCTAACCTGGAATACCGCACCTGTAGATTTCCTGGAAATTTTCTGGGGCTTCTTGGCTTGTTCCAACTTTGTTTTTGCAGAGAGACAACAGTAATTGTTTAACTATTACACACAAACAGCAGTTTTCTGTAAAGTGTCTGCTAACCGTAGGCTGAGCAAAAAGCTTTGCTCACAAATGGTGCTCCCTACAATGTAAAGAAGAGAAAATATCCCTGGTGCTTTATTTGACAAACTGCATGTCAGTGTTGCTGAATATCATTGAGCTCCCATCTCATGCTCACGTACAGATGGCCTTCAACAAGCCTTCAGGCAAACGTGTTGCAGAGACTTATGGGGCGGTCTTAATGACTGCAGTTGTACAGACCGTACAACAAGAGGGACAGACCTTACTGACCACCCAGGTGCACATGGTCCGTACATCCTTAGTGAAGCAGCCAGGTGCAAATGTTTTTCAACTCAGCGGTTTTACTCCTAAAAATATTAAATGCTTAACTAAAGCGTATTTGATTTTTCTCCTGCCAGCAAAAGGTCAGGTGGTTGTGGGGAAAAAATAAATAAGAAAAAAGATGCTGTGGAACTCGCTGTTTGTGGACCTTAAATGCGCAAAGAACTGTGTGTGTTAAAGGCGCAAATGAAGTGAAATGTAACGGAACACGAGCAGTGTGTGTTTGCATGCACGGAACATTCTCCCAGATGCTCACAGCTTGTTAGGCGGGAATCGGCTGTTGGGATCTAAAGAGAGAAGGTTCCAGCAGAACACAAAGTGGAGATACGCGTATTCCCCCAGTGACATGCTGCTTCATTTCTCTCTCTGTGGTCGGGCAGCGTCTGGCCCCGGATGCTGTCAGAATGATAAAAAGATTGATTAATTTCACTCGAGAGGGCATATGTTCTGAACGAATTAAATCAGTGGCGTCCCCCACTGCTGCCAGCGAAGAGACGTTCTTTACTGACTGCACTTTCACAGGCCTGCTCGATTGCCCCCACGCCGATGATAACCCAGGACTGTATGATAGCATTTGGTAGTGTGTATGTTTGTAAGGCTCCTCTCTAAAATCTGATGTTTGTTCATTAAACACATTATGGGAACACGGTGAGTTTAATACAAACTGATTTTAAACAGATGTGAGATCTCACTTTGCAGGCCGGCGTGTGTTTGCTCGTTGACCCGGCAGCCTGCAGGCGCGCTTACATTTTTTTGATGTTATCATGTTACGTTACCTTAAGGAGTATCCCGTTTAACACGCTGTTTCAGAGTGGCTTAAATATTCATGCAGCTTTCAGGAAACAATGTATCTCTGTATAAAACTGCAGCATTGAAATGTTAAATATCAAAATTAGCATTTAACATGCACCCTTCCTTTGGGGCATCTTTCAACCTTACATTTGCAGTTATAGAGACACCTACATAAATAGCAGGTGAACTGTATGTTTTCAGTGCACAGTATGTCATGCTTTAATATGGCTTTGTTTTACAAATGATATGTTGCAGTGGATATTTCCTGATACACTGATGTGCGGATGGCTGAAAATTATAGTTTAAAAGGTTTTTTTTTTTTTTTTTTTTTTAATGACTGGCAATTTCACCGATCATTTGTATGTCATGTAATTTCTCGTATCTCTTTGTGAAACCTGTGATTAGCTCCATCCACTGGGCCTCCTGCAGTCACTCAGATGTCAGCCTCAGGGTTCATCTGTGCGTTTGTGTTTACACTGAAGGGTTGGCTGAGCTAAAACGCTTGTGAAGTGGAGGCACAGATGCAGTGGTCTGCTGGAAGTATCAGTGCTGGGCCTGGGTGTCCTTCGAAAGGCCTGGACCTAAACCTGGGTGTTCTCCTTTAGACCTACCCTCTGGACTTATGTCTCGTGTCCTTCTACAAGGCCATCTCCAGGCCTTCAAGCCTGGACCTAAGTATAGTGTCCTTCTACAGGCCTGGACCTAAGTTTGGTGTCCTTCTACAGGCCTGGACCTAAGACTGGTGTCCTTCTCCAGGCCCACCTTCAGGCCTTCAGAACAGGACCTGAGCATTTGTCCACAAATCCTGCACATACTTAACTGCAGTCTCTTCCCTGACACCATGTTCGCTCCTGTCCCTCCAGTTACCACTAAATACTGAACAATCCACTCGTAATTGATCTTGTTTCACACTGATGTAAGTTCAGCCGCTAGGCTGCAAAGGAGAAAAAAAAAAAGAAAAAAAATCCAATTAAATTTTTTGGTCTTTCCTTTTTCCTCCAAAGCAGCTGCCGCTGATGCCTGTGCCACACACACACACACACACACACACACACACACACACCTTTATTTTACACTTCCATTCTTACCTCTGCCCAAATTTGTCTGGATTTACATGAATTCCTTGCTGCTTTATTTGAAGCAGGTAGTAACCTTAAAATCCTTCAGCCCGAGGAGTCTTTGTCACAGTGCACAATAGAACGTGTCCTGCAGTTCACATCGGGTGCGAAACCTATTATCAAAGTGCACCACACACACACACACACACACACACACACACACACCTGCCTGTTTGACAGCGACTCCATAAAAAAGTGAGTGATTTTCCATGCTTTGCGTATCTGTGAACACCTAATGTTTCATTATATATGCATATTTATACAACTATAAAATGTTAGTTTTTACACTTTTTGTTACCAGTGTCATGTGCTAATTGCCAAAGGAGTTGTCATGCGGTCCAACCCCTTTCTGCACTTACCGGAACCCTGGTCTACTTTATATCTGATTTAAAATAACTGACATAACCACACATTAAAATGCATAGAAAATACTGAAAAACATGATTTTGCACTCAGATGTTTGGCTGATGCAGTAGCTGACAGTCAATAAAATATTAGCCTTCTGTCATACAAATCTAAAAGTAAGTCACGAAAAAGTGAAGTGGCGTTAGAGCTGGTGCTGTGGACTCATCCGCACAAGGTGATCTCTCATTTTTCACATGGCAAGACTAAGAGCTCAACGGGTCCAGTTTCGAACTTTGGCCGGTGTGAGTCAGAGGATTCTCACATTTGTGCCAATCCTCCCCACCCACTGCCACCACCACAAAGCCACAGCGCATAAATTCAGCGTTTCGTGCCGTTCCATCAACACTGGAGCATCTCCATCCAACTCGCCTCCAGACGAGCTTGCTTTTACAGCCTTTGGTTGGATTTACGCATTTTGGTCACGCGCGGCCGCAAATAAGATTAAAGAGACGCTGCCGCCGCCGCCGCCGCGGGTCCCGGACAGATCCGAAGCGAGGCGCCGTTTGGAGAGGTGTAATTTTAAACTTCAGGGACAGATGTTTGGTTTCCAGGAGCTGCCAAGAGCCAGATGAAGCGCAGCGCTGCTTAAACCGCTTCAGAAATGCAGCGTCGCATTTTCAGCAGAGATATGCCAAAACCAGTGTTTCCATATATAACATTAAAGACGTCATCATCTCACTCTAAAGCAATCCAAATCACTTGTGTTTTAAGGTGGTTAAAGCTGCTGAGGGTGTGTGCGTGCACGCGTGTGTGTGCAGGCATATGTGTGCCAATGTGTGTGTGCATTTGTAAAATCAACAGATGGTGCTTTCTAGAACACAAACATTTAATATGATACTTGCTGCAATTAATGCATGTAAATTTGAGGGGGTGTAAATGCATGTCCTTAATCAGTGTGCACAGTAATGTTGGCAAGGCTTAGACATAACCTTCCCATTGTCTCGGTTAGTTTTCACCATCATTAAACCTTTTTTGTAAAACCACATTTATCAGTGTTGGGTGGTTCATTTCAATAACAATCAAGCAGTGTTTCATTTTTGCAAAGTCAATGAAGTGCATAACTTTGCTGTGTGGTTGTTACCCTGATGCCTTGTTGTGAAGGAATTCTGAATTGCACATCAGCCTACCAAGAAGGGGCACATTTATCTACATTAATAGTTTTCATGTGTTGAGGAAAGTTCTCTTTTAAAGTTAATGGCATTTGGGGATAGTGGCTTCGGTGCAGAAGGCCACAAGACCATAAATCATAACTTTGTTTCACATTCCAGTGGTTTTATACCTGGATCTAATTTCTTGGACTAACCTTTGCACTTCAGCAAATGACAAGAAAAGCAACGATCATGCTGCATATATGTGTTCAACATCAAACCATTCTATGGAAATACAGCATGTCCCAAGAGTGCCGGGCTGTCCGAAATATCTCAAGCATCTATTGAGTTTGTCTGTGGTTCCCCAGTGATACTGCCAGGTGTCCTGGGTCACTGTGCAACAGAGAGGAGAGATTCTGCAAACTTGCTGCTTCACGATAGCATGTGGTGTGTTGCAACAGAAAGGCGTGCTTCCTACAAGCACCTCGATGCTTTCAGGTTACTTACCCACGGCAACAGCATGCCCCTTCCCAGCCAAGTGTGCTGTAGTCAAATTTCACATCACAATACAAGCTGGAAAAAGGCAGCAAATGATTAACAGTCCTGCCTTGTAACCGACCCGTCCGCAGCCATACATAGGACTGTCACCTTCGTCACTTGCTAGACGGCTTACTTTTCTGTTAGTGCTTCTAAACTGAAGAATGTTTTTTTCCTCAGTGTGATGCTACTGTTATTCTCTGCACAGACCACACACAAATTGGATATGAGAAGTTACCGTGGTCTAAAATCGCTTTTGGGCACCATGCCAGAGAAGGAGATATTCCTGTCAGGCTCATTAGGCAGGAAGGGTTCATCTAAATCCTTTTGTTGTCAGATTGCTTGGCAACGCATGCCGATTGTTGACCAAACAAAGCAGCCCTGCAATTTCTGCAGTCTTTTTCGCCATCTTCCTTGTGACAGTTGAAACCCGCAGATGGCGTGGCAGCAGACAATCACGCGCGTGTTTGCAAGTGTCCAAATGTTTCCAGTTTAAGTGCTTTCTGTGAAGACGGAGGTGAATGGGAGAGAAAGTGTAAAATGTGTGACAGTTACAGAAGCAGAGCTGCTGGGGTGGGGGATCAGAGGTGAGCAGCTCTGTTATAGAAGCAGAGGTGCTGGGGTGGGGGATCAGAGGTGAGCAGCACCGTTACAGAAGCAGAGGTGCTGGGGTGGGGGATCAGAGGTGAGCAGCACCGTTACAGAAAAGTGCTTTCAATTCAGGCTGGGTTCTGTGAGCCTGCGTGTGAACATGCTCAGAAAAAAAAAGGAAAAAGAGAAAATGAAGTGCAGAAGGGGCTAATTTTCTTACCCTCCCCAAGGTGGTTTTACAAGTGCCCTGTCTAATTGCCACTCTTCAAGCTGGGGGTGAGAAATCTGATTCAGAGTATTGATTCAAAGCTAAAAATATGTTGCTGCAATTATCCTTGTTACACGCAGTGCATATCATCCCAGCGGTTACTCCTTTTATCTTAAACAATGGGCTGCAAAGGAGTATCATTATGTACCAACAGATTTTTTAATAGCACAGGATAAATGGACATGTGTACAATGGCTGATATAATTCTGAACAATGTTGACTGCCAGCTTGGAGACCGGCTGGATGTCCACCGTGCAAAGGTTTGTCCGCCCTCAAGCTCGGCATGGCACCCGAGTTCTGGCTTCGCAGGAAGTGTCACAGAAGCTGATGTTCGATCCTGTGGGATCCCCCCCCCCTCCCCTCCCCTGGGAAAGTTTTCCAAGTGCTCATTTTCTTGCAGGCTCCTGTGTATATGCTGCAAGCCACACAGGAGTCATCACTAATGGGGTTTTTATATCACACACTGTAACACAAAACACAGACAGAGAAGGTGTGCCACTGTGTAGAAAATTTTTCCATATTCCTGCAAAATCTGCAGTTTACATCAATAAAGGACCAGGGCAATTATAGGTGCTGGATTCATGGATGCAAATACAGACTTTAATCAGATCAAAGAACATGAGCAATTTAGGAATGAGAGAATAGTATCGTCAGTGGGGGTGCTTGTATTGTGTAGGAGAGCGAAGACAAAAAGGTGGGCCCCCAGAAGCTTCAGACAGATTAGCGGGAATGGAGAGGCGGGCCCCCAGAAGCTTCAGACAGATTAACGGGAACAGAGAGCCGGGCCCCTGGCAGCTTCAGCCAGGTTAGTGGGAACAGAGAGGCGGGCCCCCAGCAGCTTCAGCCAAGTTAGTGGGAACACAGAGGATGGTCCCCGGCAGCTTCAGCCAAATTAGTGGGAACAGAGAGGATGGTCCCTGGCAGCTTCAGCCAGGTTAGCAGGAACAGAGAGGCGGGTCCCCAGCAGCTTCAGCCAAGTTAGTGAGAACAGAGAGGAGGGTCCCCGACAGGTTCAGGCAGGTTAACGGGAACAGAGAGCCGGGGCCCCCAGCAGCTTCAGCCAATTTAGTGGGAACAGAGAGGAGGGCCCCGGCAGCTTCAGGCAGGTTGTGAACAGCAGCAGCCTGGCACAGGAACAGAGAGCGGGAGAGGTGAGACGGGACAGGCAGACAGGAGACTCTTCAGCAGCTGCAGTGGGGTGGGGATGGGAGGGGGAGAAAGTCAGTCTTCAGGAAGCACACTGGGTTCAGAGAAAAGAACATCAGTTAGATTTCTGCAGCGGATTAGGCTGGAAGTGGAGTGCTGTGTGATAAGCACTCCTCTCCTCCACGTTCTGCACACACAGCCTTCCACAAATGCCTTATTACTCATTTCACTCTGCTTTCTTCACTCCCTAACTTCTTTTAAACATGCCACTGACCATAAAGCACAGAATTCAGGCTCTGTGTACTTGTTCTGTTTATCTATTGTAGAGATATTTGTACAACAACCTTGCATAATTTACTCCACTGCATGCACATGGATTCTGCAGTTAAAGTGATCACAGGTCTTTAGACAACTTAATGATTGCATTACTGTTGCTAATTATTATTAGCTGTTGTTGTTTTTGTTTTTGTAGTAGTAGTAGTAATACTGCTAGTAGCTCATGGTTTCCAGTAATAATAGATATAATAGAATTATATCAAGGTCACCTTCCATGGTAACCACTAATGATAACTGAGTATGCTAATATCTGAAAATGAAGCCAGTTTCTTTCCCCAGTAGCTGTAAGGATACACAGCCACTGCTCTGCCATTTCTTATTAAATAACATTTTTAATAACCATTTTATAGCATCTGACACTCAGTGAGTTCTGCATATCGGTGCTCCTTTGGATTGTACAGTATCAAATTAAAACCCTTAAAAATCCAGGGAAATCCAGGTTAAGTAGTGTATGTTCCATCTGCTGATATAGGTGAAGTAGTGTATGCTCCCTCTGCTGATATACGTTAAGTAGTGTATCTTCCCTCTGCTGATATAGATTAAGTAGTGTATCTTCCCTCTGCTGATATAGGTTAAGTAGTGTATCTTCCCTCTGCTGATATAGGTTAAGTAGTGTATCTTCCCTCTGCTGATATAGGTTAAGTAGTGTATATATTGATTTAGGTTAAGTAATAGATGTACCCACTGCTGATACAGGTTAAGTACTGTATGTACACCACTTAACTGATATCAACATAAAGTACATTCAGTACTTAATCTAAGTCAGCAAAGGGTACATACACTACTTAACCTATATCAGCGGAGGCTAATTACCATATGTACCTTCTGTTAATATATACCTTGCAAGAATCGTGGAAGCATTTCTACTGCTGTTACTTTGTTCACCCAATGTATGAATGTACAAGTGAAATATTCAAAGAGGAATTGATGTGAGTACTCAACCTCAAGCAGTACTGAGTACTTAGTATGCATCATTTGATCTATATTAAGGCAATTAATATTCCAACAAAGATGTTTGCACTGATTTTTTCTCTTTCCCTTTAATTTTTTTCAGCACACTCAAGGTGTGCATTTATTAAAGTTTGAGTTTCCTGTTCGTTTAGGACGCGTCTTCACCTGAGCAAGCTCTCGGATGAACTTTTCTCCTGATTGCCCGAGCAGGTCAGCGCATTTATGGTTAGATGGAACAGAAATAAGAGCTGAAGGCCGAGTGGTTTGCTGGTCCTGATTGGCTGGGGCCGGGAATCCACTGATTCAGCCTGTCCTGCTCTTATCTCCTGCCAAGTTCCTATAGCAGATAAGCTTGTGAGAGATTCATGGGTACGCACCATTGGGCTGAGCAGAAGAACTCGAGCACAGCTGACAAAATCAGGCCTTCTGATCAACTTTAGCAGGACAGCGCTGCCAGTTTGTATTCGCTGACGGCCGTTTTATTGTACGGGTCACCTTGCTGTATCTCAGCCAATTACAGTGTCTGTAGGAGGACTCCGACTTCAGTCTGACATGCTAGCTACCATGAAGGGGAGTTTGATTAGATTTTCTCTCCTACCTGATAAGCCCCCCCCACACACACACACACACCCCCAACATCAGGCACATGAACATTCCTAAAGTACATATACTGTTGCTGTATTAAAACTACTTTTAAATTCGTTCATCCATTCATCTGTTGATCCATTCATCAGTTCATCCATTCATCCATTAATTCCTGCTATTTAGAAGCAGAGTACAGAGTACAAGACCTCAAACCGTTGTTGCATTTGATGGCACAAATTGCGGCTGATGCTTTCTTCTTGGGATGCATCGTTTGTAGGAGTGTGCCCATGTTAAGGACACACACCTCGCAGTGTTAAACTACCCCACTTCTCTGTAGCAGCCTCAACACACAGGTGAAAGGCAGCCAGGTTAACGGTCATGTACACTCAACCGGCCCTTATCTAGAGTGGCGGGCTGAAGCATGCTTGTTGAGCACATGAGTGGAACAGGGTGTCTGCGGTAATTGGTACAATGACCCCAGTGGGATTTCTCTGTCCCTCCCCTCCCCTCCCGGTAGACTGTTTACACGGTATCCAAACCACTTACCCACAGCAAGTGGCAGCATTCAACACTGAGATGAGCTGCTCACCAATCCGTAAGTGCAGGCATGAGCCGGCTGAACAAATCACACACCAGGATAATAAATATTAATGCCCAGGCCTTGGATTATAAAGACACGCTGGGCTTTATACTAAACCCTTATGGTGGAACTTTCCACTAAGTGTGAAAGAAGCATTGGTTTTAAAGAATTACGTTAAAGTTACTTTAATTGGCTGGGATAATTGATGCCAGTTGGTCTGTCGGCGGTTCGGGATTGAGAGTAAAGGATGTTTTGCAAAGTAATGCTCTGCACAGTCAATATTCCATCTTGAAGAAAATGTTTTATAGAGCATCTTTATTTCAACAAAAAAGTCATTAATTCACTGTAATAATCCTGCTGCTTGCTTTTTTAGAAGTCCGACTTCAATGCCAGTGGCAAGTTCATTCAGAGTGACCGTGTATTGTCCGTTTTAACGAGCTCTGTATTTATTGTAATTACTTCTAAGTCCTAAACTGTCACAGCCCTAAATTTTGGTAAAAACAAATAAAGCATTCCTTTTGGTCTTTGTGGAATCTGACATACTTGGTTAGCTGCTAATGCACTTTTGGGTCAGGGAATCAGTGAGGAAGCAGCATGTACCGTGTGGAGTTCACTGAATTTAACTTTGTCTACAGGCCATGAGTTTAAGTTACACAATTACATGTCTGCTGGCGCTGCATGTTTCATTCTAATGTGTACTTCTCGGCACCCAGTGCCAGGTTTCACTTTAACGTGAAGTGCCGTGTTTCACGCAGTGCCGTGTTTCAATCTAACGTGTGCTGGACATGCAGTGCCGTGTTTGAATCTAAGGTGTGCTGGACACGCAGTGCCGTGTTTCAATCTAACGTGTGCTGGACACGCAGTGCCGTGTTTCAATCTAACGTGTGCTGGACACGCAGTGCCGTGTTTCAATCTAACGTGTG
>JABJVR010048255.1:13828-24995 GCA_025773905.1 Chitala chitala
CTGGACTCGCAGTGCCGTGTTTCAATCTAACGTGTGCTGGACACGCAGTGCCGTGTTTCAATCTAATGTGTGCTGGACACGCAGTGCCGTGTTTCAATCTAACGTGTGCTGGACATGCAGTGCCGTGTTTGAATCTAATGTGTGCTGGACATGCAGTGCCGTGTTTCGCTGTAACACATGCTGGACACGCAGTGCCGTGTTTCACTCTGAGGTGTGCTGGACACACAGTGCCGTGTTTCACTCTGACGTGTGCTGGACATGCAGTGCCGTGTTTCACTCTGACATTGTCCATCCCACCACTGTAGCTGAACATACAGCAGCCAGGCGAGAAGACCTCAAGAACAGGAGGGAGACAGAGAAGATCAGCTTGAGTGTGGACCATAGAGGATTCTGCAACCAAATGCTAAATGTCACAAGATATATGTCACTCAGCTAGCAGAAGCTTCTCAGAGGAGGTGCTAGCAGCCACACTGCCTTTGTACAGTGGGACACTTTATCCTGAGCTGCGCCTGTGCAGATGTGCAGGCAGGGTAACGCAACTGCAGCTGTGTGCTGTGCCTGTGATCACTCTCCAGTTATGGGTAATGGGGCAGAGATGACCACAGCTCAAAGCTTAGAGAAGCAGGAGACCTTCACTTGTGAAGGACACACGTAACTGTGTTTACGTGAAGGAGTGTGGTCTATGGGTTTACCACCTGCAACCCCCCTCCGCCATCCACAGGACTCCCTCACTACCCTGAGGGCACACAGGCATGATGAGGAGGCTCACAGCCCAGAACCTCCCGCTCTTCACACTGATCCCACGGAGCTCCTCCACCCTCCAGATGCACGTCTTTCCCTCCGTTTTCCTGTGCCGTCATGGTCTCTGAGCTTTTTATTTTGTTTGAAGACTTTTTGCTAAACAAATAGAAATCGCTCCATTGTAGAAGCTGGGAGGACCCCAGAGGTGGCGTTCTTATCGATCCATCTGCACCGAGCACAAATTGAAAAAGGGAATGCGTGCCGTTTGTTTACAGTATTTTAATTTTGCATGCACTAATGACATGTAATTATGTGGGAGCGTAATTAGGAAAAACAGGGGAGGGGGAGGGAGTGAGATCAGATGGACCAGTGGCGACACACAGCCTGCTAATAAGTGGCACTGCACAACCATTTGGCCCATTTTCCTGCTTTGGCTTTAAGGAAGGAGTTTTCCGCTCTGCTGATGTCGTAGGAAGTGGAGGAGATGATTTTCGTCGTTTCTAGCTTTGCGATCGTGTGCGCGGCCGTCCAAAGTGCGCGGCGAAACCTGACGGTTGAGTCGGTTCAGTCTTGAATTGCCTTCCCTGCGCCGTGAATGACTGCTCGCTGTGACAGCGGCCCCCGGGGGGGTGACCTTTCCCTCGGCCTCATTAGAGCCCATTTAACCCCACCGAGGCACGAACGCTGCTCTCGGTTTCCCGTTTGCATCCCGGTCTGAGTCAGACTGGGGCCCCGCTGGAGGGGGGGGGGGGTACAGAAGGAGTCTCTCTTGTACAGAGCATCACGTGGCCCAAACTTCTGAAACCTCACGCACCTACATCCTGCTGCAGGCAGAACGTCTCCAGAAACTTTTAATTTCTGAAGGCTGTGCCTACGCACACTTATCCGTTACATCAGCGCCATATCGCGATGACGTGGAGCATGAGTATTCAGCTGTAACAGTGACCGTTTCTGCTATGTATCAATCAGTCATATTTATTATATGCAAATGTAAAGCCATTATTTTCATATAGTGCCCTTCATAGGATAATCACATGATGCAGAACGACATTCCTGAAGAAGCAAAATAGTTGAATGAAAGAGTTGCAGCATTAAGAGCGATGTGTATATAAGATGCATATGCCGACACAGATATAAATCTTAAGTGTGTATAAAACAGAACAGGAGACAGATGCCTGGTTGTGATTTGCCTGGCGTTTTATTGCTTTCCGCTTTGGGGATTCAGCTTTGGTGAATCTGCTCCGCCCTTCCCATCGATCCTCCCGAAATTGTTATGCTCCATCTGGAAAAGGTCCTCTCCAAGGACTGATAGCCATCACGCACCCACGTGGTCAGGCAGTGACCGTCGGCAGGATAATTAATTTGTTGGGTGTGATATATCACTCCAGAGGAGTGAAAAGTAATCAGCTGCACTTTGCCCCCCCAGTCTGCCTTGTTTGTTGTTGTGAAGTGAAGCTCAGTGTAGGAGCTGTTCATCCATTTCTTGCTCTCCACACCCACAGCCCCCCCAAGATGAAGGAGCTTAAAGGCCCAGCAGTACTATGTCCAGTGGGCTCCACACTGAGATGGACACTCAAGGCCTCCTCCTGGAGACGGATCTCCTTATTTGTGATGCTCTGTGACAGACAGCTGTGGAAAGCAAACTCGATGTTTCAGAGGACACAGATATCGGCGCAAAACTTCGCCCTTCTCATTTTCCCGACCCTCTTTTACCCCCCAACTTGTTGTTTGGGGGGGAGGGTTAACAGCTCATCACATCACCCAAATGTGATTGAAATCATTCTACCTGTTAATCATTTTCAAGGAAAGAGAGAGAAAGAGAAATGCAAAACACTTTTCTCCTCCTTAGCAGAAAGGCCGGTTAAGGCAGTGCGTTAAGTTAGCCGTGTTTAACATCACAGCTGTCCTTTCTTGCACATCTCTTACAAACAGTTCTGCCAGGAGCCACAGTGAGGTCTATATTTGTCTTTTGTATTTGGCCTCCAGATGGTTATGCAAAAGCCGTAATTTGCGTGAAAATTGAATAACACTCTTCAAACTATGTTTAAATAATTATGTGCATGTCAGTCCAGTAGCACAGAAATTACATAATGCATATTTATGACTTTCATCCAGTGTCTTTATTTCATCTGTAAATACTGAGTAAGAAAATCAAGGAAGCTGCTGGCTTGTTCAGCTGTCGGCAGACGCTAGGTGAGAGTCCTGTTTCTAGATTAATACTGTTGCCATTGGTTACCCTTGTCTCGCCATCAGTGTTGCCTGCAGTGACAAGGCAAGCTGAAGTATAAATACAGCACAGCCCACGACTGTCAAGGCGTCAGGATTGTTCGTCACAGCCAATAAAAGCTATCTACTTCGCCTTATCCCTCATCATCTAAACAGCTCACCAGTCATTTTTCGCCTTACTTCTAATTCAAATTAGTGCCAGGTGTCAATAAGTTTTGAAAGGTTACGTGTCACCTGACAGCATCACATGCTCCCTGCATGCTATTTTGTTACACTGTTTCTGTTACACTGACAGGACTGATTTAAAACGTTACTCTTAGGGCCAGTTTTAAATTCCGTTATTGTATATTGTTCACTGTGCCCTCGTGTGCCTTCCAGCGTTGATGTAAAAGCCTGTAGATATGTCAGTAACTTGTTGGCTTTTGTTGTAGGCACCTGAGGACATAGTTTTACTTCACATTATCAGACATTTAACTTTCAACCTTGCTGAAAATGAATGTTGGTGACAAAATGTTAACAGCTAAAAATCGTTGTGAAAATACAATGTATTTTTTTATAAAAACAATTCTTATCAAGATAAGATGTGTAACGTAGGGTTAGAGACAGGATGAGCTGTGTAAGGTAGGGTTACAGTCAGGATGAGCTGTGTAAAATAGGGTTAGAGTCAGGATTAGCTGTGAAGATTGGGGTTAGAGTCAGGATGAGCTGTGTCATTTAGGGTTAGAGTCAGGATGAGTTGTGTAAGGTAGGGTTAGAGTCAGGATGAGCTGTGAAATTAGGGTTAGAGTCAGGATGGTCTGTGTAAGGTAGGGTTAGAATCAGGATTAGCTGTGAAGATTCGGGTTAGAGTCAGGATGAGCTGTGTAAGGTGGGGTAACAGTCAATATGAGCTGTGTAAGGTAGGGTTAGACTCAGGATAACCTGTGTGAGGTAGGGATAAAACTACTGCTTCAATTGCTGTGCTATAAACACTAAATTCTGAAGGATAGTTTTAATACATAACATTTTCAACTTTGAATAAAGTTTATTAAAAGGTCATTATGTATTTAAACCTTTCCCTATTAGATCTGTCTTTGTTTTGATTTTCTGTTAATTATACATAAGTTAAAGCTGAAATAGACTTTTTTTTTTTTCAAACTTGTGCCCTGTCAATCATGTGACTGTCCACATCACAGACAGATAGCATGCAGTTGTCTCACAACTGTTACTCCCACAATGCCTTGTGTCAGATTTTATTGGCCTTCATGAGCTCATTGCCAAGAAGTAAGTAAGGGAGGGGCCCACTGAGGGAGCCCAGCTTAGATTTCGGCACGGTTTAAAATCCATGTGTCATGCAGTCCCATTTCAAAGGCAAAGTTGGGAGTTTGTGTCAGCCTCTGAAGTCTTCTCCTCTGTCACGTGTGAAGATTTCAGTGCATGCCGAAAATCCGGATTTTGACCCACCAGGGGCACCCCATGCTTAATCCTATCAGTTGGATGAAGGAATAAAGTTTTTCCGAGCACCAGCCCCTTTTCCTGAGGTCGATGACATTCACAGGCCACACAGCATTTGATTGTAGGAAGCCGCTGACAAATCTAATAGATGCAATTACTGCGTAACAGCACCAGGCACAGAATCCAGCAAGAATGATCAAAACCACGTTTTTGAATTGGGCTCTAAGTATTATGGTTTGGTGTTTATGAAACATTAACCTTCAGACCTGTCCTGCTCAGGAGAGAAATATGAAATGCCTGGCACGTATCTTGACAGACTTCCCATTAGACACGATGCCCGAACGGCATGTCCTGACAGTGATAATCCCCAGTGTGGATCGATGTCACCAGTCCACTCTGTTAGAACCACGAGCGCGCGGTGTATTATCTTTTGTGTGCATGCGGATTTTGTTCAGTGTGGGTGAACGTTTGCTCATTTGCCTTTGTGTGATAACATGGTGGCATTTTAGGTATAAATTTATAAATGTATTCTTATATTAATTTATACATTTATTCTAACTTGACTTCAGTCATGCTGTATGACACAGAAACACTGTAGTGTGCCCTTCGTCTGACCCTCCCGGTCCTCCCACCTTCACCTGTATGTAGGGCTGACTGAAATCCCTGGTAGTGATATGCAGGAGAAGTGGGTTGGCAGGAGCTGCACTATCTTGTGTGAGAGAAGGCAGAGCATGACCTGTGTGTGCGAGGTGTGGCTGCATGTGATCTCAGCTCAGAGATCACTGCAGGGTCGTGCACCAGCACATCACCCGGCTTCTCATTGCTGTCATCATCGGGTGACAGTGGAGTAACCTCCAGAGCATCAGAGAAGTGAGCGTGTGTTTCTCCTCTGCTTGTGTGAGGAGCACGGAGCCAGGTGCTCACACCAGTTCTCCTCCTGGACCCCCTGGGGTCTTGACCTCACTTTGCCGTTTGCCCGTGTCCCTGATAGAGGCGTTTGTTGATCCTCTGTTTTTGTTTTTCCATTTTTCTCAACAGCCACAGGATACAGTAGTGAATATGGCTGCGTCGGTGCCACCGAGTGCGATTTAATAGGGATTAACAGAGCGCAGGAAAGACGGCGCCTGATGAGGCGAATTCATTAGAGCAACGTTATTATAAATAATGGCTCGGGTGCAGCTGAGTGAGTCAGAGTAAGACGTGTGCTGTAAACATCTCCGAACCCTGCGCTTACCCGCTCACAGGCTGGTTTCAAGGAGACAAGTGAAGACCTCCCTCACGCTAAAATGAATTCTATGTACCGCGTGCAACACAATAAAAACGTACAGGAGAAACAGAAAAGACGGTGGTTTGTAACGATTGTTGAAATGTTAATGTTCATTGAGGCTATGTTTAGTGTTGATGCTGCAGCAACAACATCTCCATTCAGCCGCCGACGATATGAGCACACAAACACACACCAAACACACAGTGTCCCTGGTCACACAGACACACACATACGGTTACCCTAGTACCTGGAGCACAGCCGTTCCATGAGCCGCAGAGAAGGACAGATGAATTCCTGTTAGCGTGAAACTGGTGCAGGTGTCAGTCGAAGAGGATGAGGATGAGGGAGTAGTCACACTACTGGTTGTCTGGCCAGAGACACAGAGACGCAGAATCTGAACAGCTGCCACAATCTCATTGATCACACATACAGCAGGAAAGCCGACCATCCCATAGTGACCCTTCGTAACTGAAGCTAATGCAGACGTTCAAAGGAGATCACCACCTGTTCTAAGGATGTCAGAGGTTTAAATTCAACCAAGAAGAAGTGTTTTATGGAGGTGCTCTTTGTAACACTGCTATTTTTCCACAACCATGTGCCCTCCTCCAGTTATAATAGGCCCTATTCTTCTTGTGAAAGTGTCTAGTGCACGGCTACCTTTGCCAGCCAACAAACATCTGTATGTGTGTTTGGAGTCACCTTTATAAGCATTTGCTATATGTCTTCAAGTCAAAGAAAAACCTTTTATCAAGATCTCATAGGACTGACAATCGGCCACACGCCTGCTTTTATTCTTAATCGCTGTGTTACCACAAGCCTTGGCTTTTTATTTTTCTGCCTTCGTTTTGAACTCCGTACTGAAACAAACACCTTTAGTGTAATAGTTGCTGTTCCTCCAAGTGGGAATACAGTGTAACATGAGTTTCGGGGTAACATGGACCAGTATGCTTCACAGGCCATGTTAATCACTCAACACAGCGGGTCCTTGCACAGAAACGTTCGTGTTCAGGCTCCCAGGAGGCTGAGTTGCGGCTCCCTGTTGGGGACATTGCTATCTATAATGGTGACTGGAGGATGTGATGATAAGCCAGTGACATTATGTGTAGATGCAGGTGAGGATCCGCGTGTGTGTGTGTGTGTGTGTGTGTGTGTGTGTGTGTGTGTGTGGGGGGGGGGTTGATAAGAGGGAAGGTGTGATCACACCTTGACAGGTTTAACACAAGGCTAAACATGACCACCTTATAAAATACAGAAACGTATGCTAAGCATCTGGCTGATGGCAGTGAATGTTGCTGTGTAGTCTGTATGAACTTTGCATGTTGTTTTTTGGCTGAACACGCATGCTGATCTCTCGGTCTTGACAACAGACTGAGATAAGCCAATCAGAACCGAGGCACAGTTGACCTTGTGATAAAAAAAAGCTTTGTGAGAGAGAACAAGCTAATACAATGCTTCAGTTATCTAGGTGATATGATAATGAATTCTAGTCCAGGATTTGTGCCCAGAAGGTAATGAGAAGAAAAAGAGGCTCTAGGAGTGGACCAGTGTTCTCACACCTTTTGAGCAGAGCAGTGTAATTTTTAATTTGACTTAGCCAGGCGTGGGAGACTTCAGCATGGCAGTTTCTCAGAATCTACCAGGTTCCTGGAGTGAAGGTGGTTTCACGGGGTCAGATTTGCTCCTGTCAACTTTCCCATTTTGAGCGGCGTTATTTCAGTGCCAGCGACAATCCCGTTCCGCATCCAATTAGCGGTAAACATTGCATGTACACATTTCCTGGGCTGATTGCCGAGATGCTTGCAGATGGATAATTATACCCAATATAGCATCTCTGACTGTTTGTCTCACCTGAATGAGAAGCCTCTCTTTGTTACTCGTCCACTCTCACTTGGAGCTGTCACACCACAATTAATGAATGAAAAATAACTTGTGTTTGTCGGACTTTCAAAACTCTCTCAGTCCAATAAGGACTGCGCAGTATAAAGCTAAAGATGTTCAACTTTTTGCTTTCATCGCTTCCAAAATCCATACTTTGTTTCTTCCAACATCCTGCGGTTTGACAAATAGCTGCGTCCAGTGCAGCTATCCAGGGTCCGGAACGTGGAGGGGGGGTGCCATTTTTGGTATTGGACAAGGACCTGAGAATTGCGTGGGACAGGCCTTCAGCATCAGGCTAATCAGTGCACCTGGAGGCACCGGGGTGGTCCAACCTGAGCCAGGCAGGAAGGCTTCATGCTTCCCAGCAGGCAACAGGGCTAACAGCCCTCTGCAATTTGATGCATCTCATAGGCTTCACAAAATAGGCTGCCATTAATATTCACTGACTGCGGTGTTTCGCAGTTTTAAGGTTCTCATTTGCAAAAAGAGATGTACGTTAGAATGGTCTGAAAGCAGAATCGCCTTTTCCCTTTAATTTAATGTTTCATGTACTTTATTAGCTTGGTGCACTAGGCTGGTCATGGTTTTTAAACAAATCTGCAGGAGTTTTGTCTGCATTTCCCGGCTGTAATGCAACATAACTGCCGTAGAGGCCTGGGCGCTCAATGGGTAGAACATCAGGCTGGGATGCAGAAGTGTCCTGGTTCAAATCCCAGCCCAGCCAGCTGGTGTGTCCTTGAGCAAGACGCCCAGCATTGGCTCATTGTCACATCTGTGAAAAGTTATGAGTCATTTTGGAGAAAAGTGTCTGCTAAATGTAGAAAATGTGTCGTTTATGAAATATCCTACAGCAGAGTGCAAAACAGTGTTCAAACTGGAGGCATTTACCGGCAGCACAAATCAACAACCAAAGTGGCATTTAAAAATAAATTCTGTACACAACACATATTTGCATTTACCGCTTTTACATGCTGTGTTATAACAGGCAATGAGGTATTTAATTGTTTAAATTAGTCTTCGCTGGAAGAGTTTCCAAAGTAAAGACAAGACGGTAAAGAAAATCATGTTCGAAAGCGAGTGGTGATGTTTTTACGCCGCGGTGCATTTGACTAAACGTGGCAACGAGTCACTGAGTTTCCTACGAACAGTTTAACATCTCCAAGGCACAATGCAGGCTGCAATAAGGAGTGAAAACAGAACAGGAACCAATTGCAGATCATGAGGGACATAAAACAGCGAAGAGAAATGTGTGGGCAGACGATCAGGAGGACAAGAGGAAGAGAAAATCTAAAGTGCTGGAAAAAAAAAATCCAAAACCAGAACACGTGAGAAGAAAAGAACAGAAAAACAGACAACGGGGGTACCAAAATGTGAGGAGAAACAATCTCAAAGAATTTAAGAATGTTCTTCACATCAGAATCCCGCTCTCTCCCACTTGCTCCCAAACTCAACCTAGGAATAAGTCAGAAAGCTAAACGAAGCTCACACGAGAATCAGTGTCAGTGTATTTGTGGTTCCAGAGAACTCTGTCTTGAATCAGATGACCTGGGTCACCTGACAGGTTTAATGAGACCCCCATCCTCAAGGTCACAACAGGACAGTAGTACAGGATGGCATGGTGGTCAGTTCCTCATTCCCAAAGCCAATCATTTGATTGGTCTGTTTTTTTTTCTACGCCAGCCAGTCATGTCCCGTTGGGAGGCTGACCCAGTCACTGCTCTTGAGAATGCAGATGTAGAGTCTCCACAAGGCCCTGAACTCTTAGGATCACAGACGCTTTTTCAGTTGCATAAATGCTGTTCTCACTGACAGCATATCAGAAGACTGTTCCTGGTCTGGTTCCTGGGACTAATTAATTAAGTGTTCCTCACTTAACTCACACTCTTGATGTGCTGTAGTAAAACTCCAAGCTGTAAAAACAGCCGAAGCTTCTGTGGGTGAGAGCGGTTAAAAAAAACTACTTTCCTTAATACCTATAAAATTACTTTTTTGCTAAATAATAATGGTGTAAATTGTAATTAACACAAAGTATGTGAAAACATGGCTTTAATGTAATAATTTGAGACTGAAGTCTGTTTAAATTTCCTGTGAAGGAGTTCTGCATTGTTCATTTCCTTGAGTTGGTTGGCTTGTTAACGGGTTTATAGCACTGGATGATGAACTCTGCGGTTTTCGTGACCACCTCTGAGAGGGGGCCAGTCTGCCCCTCCGTCAGACACTCATGGTGATAGAGATTATCCCCAGCAGATTCAGCCTTGTACAGGTTGTACTTCACACACGCACGGCTGGTCCCACCGCAAAGTGTACTTTTCGGATCTCACGGACTGCATCTATATGTGCTCGAGGATTAGGGTGGATTGATTTGTGTGTTCCAGGGTTAGCCGTAAAGGTTGACTGAAGAAAGTACAAATTAGTTTTTCAGGGATCGCTGATGCTGCTATAGCTGAACTTTAGCAGAATTTGACCGGGTTGTAGCACCGTCACCAAGGATTGCCAGGGTGTTGCGACTCCTGTCTGCTGAACGGAAATTGAGCCCAACCAAAAAGAGAATATTTTAAAAGTGGATTTTACTTTCAGTTGGGGGGAGTTCACTAAGTATCTTAAGATTAAAATATAATAATACAAACATTGACACAAACCGAATGTGATATCTTGTAGAATGGCACAACGCTTATCCCCAAATGTCTGTTTTCTGAATCCATCCTCCTTTGTGTCCACAGCACTAAGAACTGTTAAATTGGATTCAGATGCAGGCAGCTGTCACAGCACTGTTTGAATTTGTGGTTTCAATGTGTGTTTTCCAAATATTAGTAAATAGGAAATCATTTAGCAATAAAAAATATGAAATTGGTAATTAAATTTACTTGCCGGTGTTGCTTTGGTGAAGATGATGATGAGGATAGGACTGAATGTTTTATCCCGTCTTTATATGGTCGCCCACTGTAACATCACTACACTGACCATTTGATGGTGAAGATAAGGCAACAAGTGCCCAAAGTTCCAGTCAAAGTGATCACCTTATATTTGTATGTTTCCTTTCTGGTGTTTTCCTTTCCTTTCTTTTTTTTTGAGTGAGATTCTACTCAGGCTATGAACCGTAACTATATTTTGTGACTGTAAAGTTGTGCTGAATTTACACAGTTTGTCCTTATCTTGAAGTCCAGGCACTCTTGTGTTTTAGGAGTGTGGGCAAAGACAACAAAACTCAGGAGAAATTTCAGCCTCTCGCCACACTAAAAATGTTTTTCTCTTTTATGGGTGGTGGTGGGGGGGGGTAAGGGGGGCTCCTTTCAGGCATTCAGAGCTTGTTTATGCCCTCCTCACTCTCTGCCAAGCATGACCAAACCTCGATTCATTAGGCAGGCCACTGCTATTTCTGAATGTGACAGAGTCTAAATCTGCCAGGCGTGTATCGGCGGTACACAGCACATGCTACACGCTGTCCACACTCTGTCCACATGGTGACACTTTCCTGGATGAGAACCGCAGAGACCTGGGCTTGCTACCTGTCACAGAGTCCTGATTCACCTTCTCTCCCCCCATCTCTAGACACACACACACACACACACACACACACACACACACACACACACACACACACACACACACACACACACACAC
>JABJVR010048256.1:0-24994 GCA_025773905.1 Chitala chitala
CTCTCAGCTGTGTATCTCTCTCTCAGCTGTGTAACTCTCTCTCTCAGCCGTGTAACTCTCTCTCTCTCAGCTGTGTATCTCTCTCTCAGCCATGTAATTCTCTCTCTCAGTTGTGTATCTCTCTTTAATGTTCCAGAAAGCCTTAATGCCTAGGAGGTGGTGTGCTTTACTGAATACTGTCTGAACCATAAGGTTTTCTCCTACATTATCTAACAGTCCTTATTCAGGCAGGTACAGTATTTAGATGGTATTATAGATGATTGGTGAGATTTGGTTGTATTAAACATGGTTGTATTACCCGTGCTGCCTTTGTGTCAGGTGACCACACCAAGGCCCTGATTAGCCAGCTGATCATCTTTAACCAGATTTTGGGGGAACTGAGGCAGGATATCAGAGAGCAGGTGAGAGAGACAAGTTAAAATGTGCTTGTGTGTCTGTATGGGTGTATAGCAGAAGATATGTGGGCAAAACCTCCTTCACCGCTCGCCTCCTCAGGTGAAGGAGATGTCCCTGATCAGGAACACTATACTGGAATGCCAAGTGTGTGGTGAGTGTTAGGGGGCTACAGCCCTCCCCACAGCTATGAGCCTCGCCCTGTACTCATGACTGGTACAACATCATTCCAAACACATTTTTTCAGTGACCCGCTGCTCTGGAGGGACCTGAAAACATTTGACCTCCTTCTTTCTTTTCAGGCTTCCACGAGCCCTACTCCCGCTGTGTGCCCAGCCCCTGCTACATGGGTGTACCCTGCATGGAAACGCTGGAATATCCAGGGTACCGCTGTGGGCCCTGTCCCAAAGGCATGACAGGGAACGGCACCCACTGCAAAGATGTGGATGAGGTATGCTAGCTGCACCAGCGGCACCTCCAGTCCTGAGTGCTGCACTGTATTTGCACTCCCCCGTTTCTGGCCCTAGCCTCCCCATTAGCCACACAACTCCGGCCAGGTTTCTCCATTCCTAAAACCATATTGGTGATGCAGCTGTCTGCCTAATGAAGTCTTTGTCCCACAGTGCAGCTTGGCTCAGCCATGCTTCTCTGCAGAGGCATGTGTGAACACCAACACAGGCTTCTCCTGCAAGCCGTGCCCACCGGGGTTCACGGGACCAGCCCTCACTGGAGCCGGGGAGGAATTTGTTAAGAGCCACAAGCAGGTAAGGCTGGAGAGATGCTGGTGCAGTGAAACCACACATAGTCACACAGTTTTCACAAAAAAATGTGGAGCTTTTCTACTAATGTCTTTGGAATAGTGACTATTCAGGTATATCTCCAGAAGGGACAAATTATGGAAACAATTAACAGACAAACCCTTTTGCAACCTTTGTATATTTTTAAAAACCAGAGTTGTGGTTCTGTGAGGGTGTTGCAACAATCACTGTCGTCCCCTTTGTGGGAACAATTTCATGCAAACTTACTGTTATGTGGACGTACCACTCAAACAACCGTACATAGGTGTACTAGTACGTACGTATGTTGACTCGGACTCTGTGCAGACATAAATATGATACATTTAGAAATGGATTAGTACAGGTTGTCCCTGATGTAAGATGGAGATTACAATGACCCCATCATAACTAGAAAATATCGAAAGTTGAGACAAAATAAATACGCACTCTAAAAAAAAATACATAGACACACATAGACAACTGAACTGTGTCGATCGCTGGCGAGAGTGGGAGACGCGTCCATCCCGGCAGCGTCCCGACGTATCGTACCGAATACGCTGCTACGTTTGCCTGCCAAGCAAAACTTAAAATGTTTTCAAATTTTGTCATATCGCTATCATCATTGTAAGATCGAAAAATCGATCTTACGTAAGTCGAACCATCGTAACTTGGGGTCCATCTGTATTAGGTGGTGAACTTTAAGCTGTCTAGAAGGTTACATGTGATCTCATCACTTCTGTTCCCCTCAATCTCTCCCCTGATCTTTGCAGGAGTGTTCAGACATTGATGAGTGTGCAAATGGCACCCATTCGTGTGTTCCCAGTTCCATGTGCATTAACACTGTGGTGAGTTCCCAATTCATTGTGCATTAACACTGTGAAGAGTTCCCAGTTCATTGTGCAGTAACACTGTGGTGAGTTCCCAGTTCATTGTGCAGTAACGCTGTGGTGAGTTCCCAGTTCATTGTGCAGTAACGCTGTGGTGAGTTCCCAGTTCATTGTGCAGTAACGCTGTGGTGAGTTCCAATAATGTGTTCTAAATGTACGAGACTTATTAAGGGAGGTCACCTATCTCTAGTCACGAGCTGTTCATACACACATTGACTGGTTAATTGTAGTCCACAGATCTGCTTGCTCAGAAACATCACTACCCAGTAACACCTGAGCTTTGGAAGCAGCACCAGTTTGCCGGTGCTACTAAAGTAACGAGGACCGAGAGCTGTTCACTCTGCCCTGGCAGAAACATCTCTCCCTCACGTTTAACTGACATCTTTTCTGTTTCTCCTTTTTCATATCTCGTTTCCCATTTCACTCTGCATTCCTCTCTGTATTTCCTTACCTGTCCCCCCCAGGGATCCTTTATGTGTGGTCCGTGTTTAGCTGGCTTTGTAGGTAACCAGACAATAGGCTGCTTCCCACGGAGGTCCTGCTTCATGCTTGGCTATGACCCGTGTGACATCAACGCACACTGTTTGATGGAACGCAACGGGCTGGTGTCCTGCGTGGTGAGCAGCGTCGATGATGCATCTTCTCCGTACAGCACCATCCATGTCCTGTCAGGGATCCACCTCAGCTGTCAGACCTCACCACCGTTTCTTTCCACCCTCCAACACTTTTGCCTGTTCCAGTGCAACGTGGGCTGGGCAGGCAATGGGAATACCTGTGGACCGGACACCGACATTGACGGTTACCCTGATGAGCCTCTCCCCTGCATAGACAATGACAAGCACTGCAAGCAGGTCGGTGACGCTGTTGTTCGGAGCAGTGTCCGTGCTCCTGTGTCCTCCTCCACACGGTCTTGCATATGTGTCAGCCTGTAACCTCCTGCACTGAACAACCACATGCTCCAACTCACCACAGGACAACTGCGTTTACACACCAAACTCGGGGCAGGAGGACTCGGACAACGATGGGATTGGTGACCAGTGTGACGACGACGCTGATGGAGATGGGATCAAGAATGTGGAGGTGGGTCTCTGTGCAGTGCTGTTCGGCTGTGCTTGTGTGTTGTTGTCCTGATGTATGTTTCTTACTTTGTGCATTTTAAAAGCGTGTGTCGCTGTACAGAAAATGCAGTATGTAGGTTATGATCTGAGTCTGTACTGATGTCTGCCTTCAGTTGTGTGTGCATGTTCTCTTTCAGTTCAATTCAGTCTGTTTTTATATAGCACCTTTTGAAAAAAGTTTCCATAAAGCATTTACAGGAATGAATAAGTTATTAAAAAGAAGTAACAATAATGGCTGGAATAATTAAAGATAAGTTAAAGCCAGGTGACAACTGAGGAGAAGAACAAAAAACTGCAGAGGGTAGAGGAAAGAACCCTCTGGGGTCTAAAAATGACTGGCTGCCCAGCCCCCCTGGGCATACTAACATTACAGAATACAAAAATAAGGACTATAAATGTAAATGGCTGTAATTCCTAAATGGTAAATGCCATATTTTTGTGAAACATCTTCAAATAAAGCTGAAAGACTACACTTGGATCACATTAAAAGTCATGGCAGAGTATTTTGTATTCTAGGGGCTCTGTAACTAAATGTTATAGTGCCAATATTTTTATGTCTGTGTGGAATGGAAAGAAGTCCTACATTCTGGGACTGTAAAGAATCATTTTGAGTATATGTATCGATCCACTCTTTTATATATACTGGTGCTTGACCTTTGAGTGCCTTATATGTTAACAAGAGAACTTTGAAACTAGTTTTAACAGGACTTATATGGTCATACTTTCTTCTCCCAATAATAATTCTAGAGGTGCTTTGGTTATTGGATCTTATGTTTACTTTCTGTATTAGATTCTTCTCACTTTACTGAGGAGCAGAAGACACACACTGTAAAGCAGGACTGTCTGTTTAGTTGTCATGTCATCACTGCTCACTGTGTGGGTTTTACAGGACAACTGTCGGCTGATTCCCAACAAAGATCAGCAGAATTCTGACACGGACTCCTTTGGTGATGCCTGTGACAACTGTCCCAACGTTCCCAATGGTGACCAGAAGGACACCGATGGCAATGGGGAGGGCGATGTGTGTGACAACGACATTGATGGGGATGGTAATGCCTTTCAGACATCCCCCTGCAGGCCCACGGTGTTAATGTACATGTGTTGCATGACGGAAATCCCCTGGTCTCTGCAGGAATCCCCAACGTGCTGGACAACTGCCCCAGAGTGCCCAACCCTATGCAGACAGACCGTGATGGGGACGGGGTAGGAGATGCATGCGACAGCTGTCCAGAAGTCAGCAATCCCATGCAGGTCAGTACTTGGATCAACACTAGCCTCCTGAGAAGAGCCCAGGAACAGTCTGTAGATTTCGACTATGACAAGTTGTTTCATTTGTTTCAGTTGTGATCAGTGTTCAGCCAAAAAGCTGTTTACATTCAACAGAACTGCTAAAATTTTACATTTTAAAAACTGGACATATTTTTACCTCAATTTAGCTAGTTAAAAATGCATATACCTGTGTTTATAAGGTCACATAATTTACATTGGACAAAAACCAAGCCATGAAGTCCAAGGAACTCTCTGTAGACCTCCAGGATAAAATTGTGGCAAATCTGGGCAAAGGTGTAAAGTCATTTCTAAAGCTTTGGGTGTTGCCATGACCACGGTGGCTTCAGTAACTGAAATGGAAGATGTTTGCAACTACCAGGACCCTTCCTATAGTCAGCTTTCTAGCCAAGCTATGCAAAAGGGCGTTGGTCAGGGAGCTTCAGAACTCCTTTGCGGAGATAGGAGAACTTGCTGGGAGGATGATCATATTAGCAATACTCCATCAATCAGGCCTTTATGGTAGAGTGACCAGACAGAAGACATTTTTGAGTTAAAGGCATATTATAGCCTGCTTGGAGCCTATCAAATGGCACTTAAAGGACTCTCAGAGCATGAGCAGAAAAGATTCTCTTGTCTGATGAGCCATTTTTTTCTGGTCAGAAAGATCTCTCCAGAGGGAATTCACAACTGGGCATTTGTCTCTAATCATCTCGGCGAAATGTTAAACATACAAAATGTATTTATTTATGACTTTTAAAAGACACACAAATCCAACATAATGCTCACTCTCAAGCTTTAATTTTAAAAGTTAAAGTAGCTATGTCAGATAAATAACTAAAAGTGGCCCTTCAATACCCCAAATGGCTAAAATTGGGTTTTAAAATTGAGAGTGACGTAAAACCTGTGCAGCACTAAAGAAAGTGCCCCATGAAAACACTGACGCCCGTCAGACACGTACTCAAACAGAAATGCTTCACTTAGCTTTGTGGATGAAACAGCGTCACTAAGAAACAGGTGGGACTTACAGTTTGAAGAAACCCTTCCACCCAAGAAGAGTAAAATTTGTAAATGCAAAGTAGTAAATTAAGGGTTTAAATACATTTGTGAATGATTGGTGGCAAAATGTTAATAATATTCAATTCAAATCCAGTTTGCAACACAGTGTGCAAAAAGTATCTAAGATCTCAATAGTTTCTGTATCCATCGAGCCTGTGTGCATATTGCAGCCCTGAGAAGTACTTCCTACCATATCATAGCAACTGTGCTAATCTTCATGTTAAATTACAGACATGCAGTAGGCCGTCTAAATACAGCACATGTACTGTAATTTTCATAACTATTCTTAAAATGACAATACACACATTTAATAGGCCAACTATTGATGTGCTTGCCTGTAATTCAATTCAATTCAATTTATTTTTATACAGCACATTTTACAACAATGTGCCTCAAAGCGCTTTACAGGAGAAATTGCAGATATTAAAGAATAAGCAGTAGGAATAAATACAAATGAAGGCAGATAACAGCGGAGGAGAGGAACCAAAAACTCCACAGTGTGGAAAAAAAAACCTTTGGGGGCCCAAGGTTGACTGGCTGCCCAGCCCCTCCTGGGCATGCTAACATTCTAACATTACAAAATAAACAGTTTGTGACTGAGACTATGAAATGAATGTAAATAGCACTATATACTCCTTCTTTGCTCCAGGTGTAAAAGTAACTAATAGCGTGGCCCACATGCGTGCAAACCAATTGACTTACAGAGACTTATCCTGGTGCTCCAAATCTCTAGTCTTCTGTTGATTGATGTCAACAAATTATTATTGTCCAACAAAAACTCTAATCTGAACCTTAATGACTTCACTTGTAGAATGTCAATGATCCTAATTCAATGTTAAGACTTTCGAGTTGATAAATTAACTAAATCATCCCAAAGACTGTACCTATTCACATGGTTTTGTTTTGATAATGTTATGTTAAGATCACCTCGGTGGCCATAGTCTAAACCCAATGTTTTCACAAGTCGGCTTTAAGCCTTTTAAGTGTTTCTTAATTGCAATGGAAGAAATTAATTTAGGATGGGCGGGACATTTGTGTTCTGAAAACCACTCACTGATTTATTTCAACTTTCTGCTGGTTGTCTTTACTGGTTCCCACTTCATTCAAAGCCTCATTCCTCCCATCTTTTCTTACAGACAGACATAGATAATGACCTGGTAGGAGATGTGTGTGACACCAATGCAGACAGGTAAGGGAGTCATTCTCATGAGCTGATGTAATCAATTGTGAGTATTTAAACCTGCAAAAAATGTGACAGCTCATTCATTTATGAAACACATATTCACTAGGAATTTGTATCTTTAAGAAAGGCTTAGACTGGGATGTGCAGTGAAGGGGTCATGGCCACAGCTCTGTTGCTCCTCTCTACAGAGACAGGGATGGTCACCAGGACTCACGGGACAACTGCCTGGATGTGCCAAACAGCTCCCAGCTAGACTCTGACAATGATGGCATTGGGGACGAATGTGATGAAGATGATGATAATGATGGGATCCCTGATTATGTTAGCCCGGGCCCTGACAACTGCCGCCTTGTTCCTAATCCAAATCAGAAGGACTCAGATGGTGAGCTTTCTGCCTCCACTTTCATCTGTCACTGTTTCTGGATCAGGTCTTTGTACCACTTGTCTCATATTGCAATAAGAAATGCATTTAAAATCCTGGAGTTAAAACTGAGGAAAAATTTTGGTTTTTGATAGTGTACAGTGAAGTATTCAACACAATTCTTTTTACTAAACATATCTCCAATTCAGATATTTACATGAAATTTAAACCAGATATTAGTAACAATTATGTAACTTCTTACATATTCACACTCGTTCTTTCACACAGCTACACAGTCATGTTCACACACACACACACACACACACACACACACACACACACGTTGCACTTCTGTGGTCTGCTGAGCTCTTGCTCTGCCTTGCTTGCACAGCTGATGGCATTGGAGATGTGTGTGCGGAGGACTTTGACAATGATACAGTGAAGGATATGGTCGACGCTTGTCCAGAAAGTGCTGAAGTCACAGTGACTGACTTCAGGGCCTTCCAGACAGTCATTCTGGATCCTGAGGGAGACGCCCAGATTGACCCAAACTGGGTGGTTCTGAACCAGGTGATCACCAACACTTCCTTTGAGGAACTTTGAGGTGAACATTGATAGTCCACAAGGGTCCCTTCCTTAAAGTTAGCAATGTCTTTACACCTGACCACACCTGTCTGGATGGGGCCCACCTGTGTCCGCCTCACTCACTACTACTTCCTGTGGACTTGCTTATTGTGACTGTAACACTCTAAAAAAACACAATTTCAATTTCAATGAATGTTTATTTCAATGTAGCGGCTTACACAAAAAGTTGCCTCAAAGTGCTTCACAGAGAGAAATTAGAGATGATACAGAATGAACAGCAGGTGGATGAATGAGGTTAAAGATAAAGATAAAGCCAGACAACACTATAAGTGTTTATGGTTGTAATGTCCTGCACTGGGGTTTTAGGGCATGGAGATTGTCCAGACCATGAACAGTGACCCTGGTTTGGCAGTGGGTGAGTGAACTTCACTATGGTCTTTTCTACCCCCCCATACCTTTTCATATCTGTCTTACAGCTTATTCCTTATGCCCCCCACAGGATACACAGCTTTCAATGGTGTCGACTTTGAGGGCACCTTCCACATCAACACAGTGACAGACGATGACTATGTGGGCTTCGTGTTTGGGTACCAGGACTCTTCCAGCTTCTATGCAGTAATGTGGAAGCAGACTGAGCAAACGTACTGGCAGTCCATACCCTTCCATGCCATGGCGCATCCTGGCCTTCAGCTGAAGGTACTTGGGCACATGAACAGGCTTTCAGTGGTCTCTCTGACCACACATAGTTAGGCTGATTTTGAGATGTTTCATTGACTGGACACAGTTAACAGTTACACAATGGCTCTGAAGTGTCTTACTGAGCAGACTCAGTGGATGGTTTGTCTCGCAGGCAGTGAAGTCCCGTACTGGCCCAGGGGAGTTTCTGCGTAACGCTTTGTGGCACACAGGAGATACACTGGGTGAGGTTCGGCTGCTCTGGAAAGACCCTCGCAATGTGGGCTGGAGAGACAAGACCTCATACCGCTGGCACCTCAGTCACCGGCCCCAGGTTGGCTACATCAGGTAACTAATCCAGTCTCGCCTTCAGCTGTGGTCCAGTCCTCACTTCCACACTCTGATCATTACTGTATTCCTGTCATCCCCGCTGAATAAAGTAGTCTGCCAAAATAAAAAAAGTAAAAATAACAAAACCAAGATGTATCTGTCAGCTCAGACTCCAGCAACCCTGTTAGCACCAGTCCCAGTGAGGGACCGTAACTGCTTTACAGGAGAAGCCATATATATCATTTGTTATCTCCAACTTAACATCTCCAACATAAAGTACATGATCTGTTAAAAGACAGACAGGAAGAGGATGAAAGGGCACATATAAATCAAGGATAAATACCCAGATCAAAATGTGCAAATGACAGCAGGGGGAATGAGGGAACGAGAGACTGAAAGCAATTAAGAAAGGACTGTATTAGTGACAGAGAAGAAGGAGTGTTTATGACTTTACGGTAACATGAGCATGTAGTTTCATTTTAACTAGCCTGTTTTACTCCTATCCCCACATGCGTACACATATGCGTGCGTGCATGCACACACACACACACACACACATAACCAGCAGATGTGTGGAGGCCCTGGTTGACCTCGTTGAGATGGGGACCAGGCTTTTGTGAAGCAGCAGTGCTCTTTGGAACAGTGGAACAGTGTCTCCTCACTTGTGTGGTGCTGCATTACAGCTGGGGAGCCAGCTTACTTAAACTGGAGTGGTCACTGCTGTAGGGTGTTGCTCAGTGTGGGGATCTGTGTACCACAGGATGAATGAACTCTTCCCATTCTACTTCATAGTCCCACCCCCTGTTTGTCATTGGCTGGTCTATATGTCACTCTACAGGGTGCAGCTGTATGAAGGGATGGCACTGGTTGCTGACTCTGGCACGGTGATTGATACCACCATGAGAGGTGGGCGACTTGGGGTCTTCTGTTTCTCCCAGGAGAACATCATCTGGTCCAACCTGCGCTACCGCTGTAATGGTACGAAACTCCGTAATACAGCATATTGCATAAGGTTAATATTGTAAACAAACAGCTGAATGTATGTGCACATTTGTATATCTGTGGCCTTATTTGTTCTCATTTATATCTGCTGCCTTTCCAGACACTCTGCCAGATGGCTTTAACTTGTACCATGACCAGAACTCTCGTGTGTAAGGAGTATCCCCCACTGGACAGAAGTCCAGCAGAACCAGTGATGACAAGAGTGCTTTTGTATGCCTGGGAGTGTTTATATGTACAGTGTAGCTGTGTGTGTATGCATGTCGCTTTGTGTTGAAGTTGGAGTGCATGTATGTTTGTGTGAGTGGAGTGTGTATGCACATGCCCCTTGTGTGTACTTTACATTTTACATTTAGCCTATATGTATGTATGTTTACACACAATGATCATGAAAGGTCATTGTGTGCTGTTATGTCACAATGTGGAATGGCAGTGACTATGCTGCACAAGTGTGTGGTTGGTGTGTGTGAAGTGTGCCTGTTTGTATGTATATTACTGTGTGTGTCTGTGTATGGAAATGTGAACATACTTCAGGGAGTAGTAGTAGAACTCATCAACATTATTACAGAAAGATGCCACAGACATTTTGAGGTACACACTGCTGGTTGATGGTCAGTAAATCATCACTGTAACTTGTTCCTTTTCCCTTATGAACGTTCCAGATGTACATTCTAGCCAAGAATTAAACTTTGTCATTGCATCTGCTAAGAAATAATGTAAAAATGTTTAAAACAATGCCAATATAATGAAATTAAAATATGACTCGAAGATGGTCAAGATACAGATATTCACTGGCTAAATTAAAATGCTGTCAGTGTATTGCCAAATTAATTTCAGGAGATTTTTAATGAAAATTCTTAAAAGCAGCAAATCCAGCCTGGTGACTTGGTGGATTGTCGCTGCACACCTCCAATGTTGTGGGTTTGAGCCTGGCTCTCAGTACTGTGTGTATGCAGTTGGCATGTTCTCCCTGTGTGGGTTTCCTCTGGGTTCACTGGCTTGCTTTTACAACCCCAAATAAATGCTGGTTAGGTGGACTGGCCAGCCAAATTTTGCTTATTGTTTTTTGCCCTGTAAAAGGTTAGCGCCCTGGTCCCTCCATCCAATGCCTACTTGACAACTACCCATATCTTCTATGATTAATCAAAATGGACACCCACAGGCAAAGTGACTAACATTGATGATGTCATAACATCAGTACATGTAAAGGTCTGGGTATATTAGATGGTAAGTTAACAGTTGTTTTATGTAGTTCATGTGTTGGATGTGTGACAAGTAGCCTGGTGTACAGATCTGAGTGATTTTTATAAAGGCCAAACTGATATGGTCAGAAGATTGGGTCAGAGCATTTCTGAAACAGGAAGGCATGTGGATGCTGCTGGTCAGTGGTGTTGCATACTTACTGAGAGTGGTCCAAAAAGGGACAAACCATGAACTGTGACAGGGTGTTGGGTACCCCAGGCTAATCTGTGAGCTGAGCTAAGGCTATCCCATCTCGTCCAAACCAATAGAAGGGCTACTATGCTACAAGTCACAGGAAATTTTAATGATGATCATAGGAGGAATGTGTTACAAAACACAGTGCATCACACTCTGCTGTGGATGGGACTGCATAGATCAGAGTGCCCATGCTGACCTCTGCCCACCATCGATAGTGCCTGCAATGGGCACGTAAGTGTCAGAACTGGACCTTGGAACAATGGAAGAAGGTCATCTGGTCCGATGAGTCCCATTTTCTTTTACATTATGCAGATGGCTTGGTATGAGTGCACCACCTAAGGTATAGCACCAGGATGCACTGTGGGAAGAAGACAAGCTGGTAGAGGGAGTGTGATGCTCTGGGTGATGTCCTGCTGGGAAACCATGGGTCTGGAAACTCATATGGACATCAGTTTGATTTGTGCCACCTAGCTAAACGTTGCTAAAGAGAAGGTACAGACCTTTATGGTAACAGGATTCCCTTATGGCAGCGGCCTCTTATTTCAGGATAGTGCACCCTGCCACTGTTTGGAAATGTTTTGAGGAACATAACAAAAGGTGTTAGGTGTTGCCCTGGGCTGCAAATTCCACAGATTTCAATCCAATTAAGCATCTGTGGGATGTTTTGGATCATCATGTTTGAAAGATGCATCATTGACATATATGCAAAGCTACACCGAAGCTCCTATACCGTTTTCTTGCAGTAATAACATGTCATGATGGATTTCTGTTGACCATCTAGTCCCCAGCAGCAATATAAGTCAGAATGTTGGTAGAAATAACATTTACAGCATCAACACATTGGTAAACAGGCCCTCCTATGTTATGAGACATACCAGGACCCATAAAACAATGCTCTTTACGGCTGACACTTTTATAGCTTAAAGCATTCCTCTGATTTTGTGCTATGGAGGGAATTCCTTTGGGAAAAGGAATGGGGAAATTACCATCAAACCTGTACAGTATATTCTGCATAAGGCACCTAATTGTCACAATTTTGGAATGATGCAACATGGAAGCAGAAGGGAGTTTATTAAAGGAGACCAGGGATTAAACACAGGGGAGATACAGCTGTGATTAGAACCAAAACTACAGGAACCAAAACTACAGGAAATGAGACTGGACCAAGAAGAGAACACATCTAGTTTCCTAAAATAACTGGCAAGGGGGAGAGGAAATGAGAGACTATATAGAGAAACCCAGGGAACCCAACAGCAGGTGTAATTACTCCAACAATAGGCAGCGACAACAAGAATGGGAAGAGCACAGGATCGGGGCTGTGACACTAATATCTATACAAGCACCAGAACACTTACTCTTTTTGACACAACACCAAGTACAATGTATGATTATGAAATGATGTAATATTGAAAAAATTACTGAAAGTTGATAAACAGCATATTAAAGCATGCAGTTCCATTACAGGGGTGTATTTTGGCACACTGCAATAAGATGTCCTGACAGTGTTTGTACATTTTTCATTGATACAGGTTCAAAATGTAAGCCTTAATTTTGAAATAATGACACATTTCATTCTGGATTATGGTCAGAAAAATATATGTTGACTGTCATAGATTCAGATGTTCAGGATAGATGATTAAGTGATAAGTGAAATACTTAATGCAAGAAGATTATGTTTGATTGAATTACTGTACAGACATGATTACTAATGTTTTCTTGAGCTTTGGCTACAAAATACCCTGAGCAACTCTACCAGATTTTCGACACAGATAAACCCTGGGTCTGGCAGTTCATCACTTTGATTTGTGCCACCTAGCTAAATGTTGCTATACAGAGGTATATTGCTATTATTCTGTAACATCTGCAATTTATTCTGTAAAGTGCTTTGAGGCACATTGTTGTAAAAGGTGCTATATAAAAATAAAGTGAAATTGAATACAGCATTCAAGTCCATAGTGGTCAACATGAAACTGGTCAGCAGTCCATGGGGTTTGGGCGGCTGGGACAAGTACAGTTTTGTGGGGAGACGGTACAGCAGCATTCTGCACCTGCCTAACCCTGCACTATACATGACTATGGGTGTCGCACTGAGATTTCAGAGGGTGAGCACAGTCACTACCCTTGCATCAGTTGAAATTATTATATAATTTACAACTCTAGTTAAAGACATTTTGGTGCTATAGCCTTGACAAAAGCCAAATTAAAATTTACCTAGTAAATTGTTTGTGCACAAATGTGATTGAAACTGTCCTGCAACTATTTTCTTTATAGTCTTAGACATAAATGGGGTATTTGAAATGGGTGTATTTTGGTCAGGTACAGCATTTGAACTGAGCGATGTGTTGACGATGATAACTAAAGGTCTGACAACTGCAGCCAGTGAGTATTTAAACAGTTGGGTTGGAATGGGGTCTAGTGCACAGGTGGTAGATTTTGTTTCCAGTTTTATTTTAGCTTTTGGGCACCGATCAGTTCAATATCTCTAAAACACTTGCCACACAATACTGGCAGTGTGCAGTCTGGAGTGTATTGGAGTACATTTGTATGAGTGTATCTGCACACATACTACTGTTAAGTGGTGTAGCATTGTTTGAATAAAGGACACGTCCAGCTACCTGAACCTCATTGTCCTGTGCTGACATGGACCAGGGGGTTACAGAACATTGAAGGAATTTTGAGTACTTAGTGACTGGGGTAAATATTGTAAATTTCTTTTCAGCAACACAAGCATTTTGTGTATTGAGTTAAAGGCAAAACATGAGCGTTTGTTCAAACATGAGTGTTTATGCAGCATTTGTGCAGCGTTTGTGCAGCGTTTGTGCAGCGTTTGTGCAGGCTATCACTCAGGTTCCATTTCAGCACATTTATAAGCCACGCAACACAAAGAGCCGTAGACCTCAAATTCAGATCACAACAATTTTTTAATTTTGGGAACAGATTAATGAAGACACACTGATAGACAGTGTGAAAAGACAGCATAAAACTACTTCCAAGTTGTAACTGCTGTACTGGAAAAAAACAGTACAACACCTATCATTTGTTAATTCTGACAACAATAATATTCAAAGTCATGGTGCAATGAAGTTTATTAATATCTTTGCAAAGAGGCGATCAGCACACAACAGCATGGTCTGGCCGTCGCAACCCTAACTCCCCTCCCCACTACCCCTTATATACGCTCTTCTCAAGGCCTTATCTTCAGGCCATATGGCCTTCGTCTCATCGGTTCCCCTTTTCTCTGTCTCTAGGTAGGAGGGGGTGCAGGCTTAGCTAGCTTGGACCAGTTCTGCAGTTTTCGAAGCATGAGCTAATCTTGTAATCGTGTACTGTCGTCATATCATTGCAGTAATCTTGTACTGTCATCATATCTTACGACAATCTTAACAACAATCTCACAATGCATCTTGTTAATTCTAAGTTACGCTTTCACAATAGCATTTTAATGTTAATATTATTGCACACAGCATTTTCTTGAAATTTTCTTTCACAACTGCAAGTTCAGGTCTTTTGCCAACATTCAAAGCAATTCAAAGCACCGTTTGCGTGTTAAACAGATGTACTCTATTTTTCACGTGTGCTGACAGAGTATTCTTTTTAGTTTACTTTAGATTTACTAATTTATAATAACTCATTCTTGTGATGCAACCCTCTTTTCAGCAAGAAGCCATATTCCTTATTCCTTAAACACATTCCACCTTGAAAACATTTTAAACACAATATCCAGCACCTGTAGTGGCCTACCATGGCCACTAGATGCCGCTTTCCCTCTTTTGTCTATAGCTTCACATTGTTTTTCATTTGAGGCTCCTTAGTTAATTAGATCAGTTATTATCTGTTCCTCATTCACCACCCTTCCTTATTTAAACCCTGTCCTTTCTTCTTTACTTTGCTGGTTATTGTAGTGTTGGCCATTATCCTAGTTGTTTGTAATTATCGGTGTGTTCCAGACGTTCTTTGTATGTTATACAGCCTGGTTACTACTTGTACCCCTTGTGTTAGTCATCTTCCTTCTGTTAAACCTCCCTTTTTGCATATTGGACCTCGTCGCTCTCGCTTGCCACCCAGAACGTTACACATATAGACTTAAATGCGTCATTCGAAACCTAGAACATCTCAGATCTTCCTTACTGATAAGCCTTACTATAGCACACCATTATATCTTTGCTGGCTTGGGCCTGGAGGAGGATGTATAGACCTGGGTTCAGCCTAAGGGCTTGGATCACTGGCTGCAGGACCTGAACTGGTAATGCCATTACTGCAAGTTGAAAGTCAGGAAAATCCTGCATAGCTGTAGGCTGACCAGGCACCCAGGGGATGAAGAGGTGGCCTCGGTGCTGAGACTCCCTCCCTGTCCCAAATGTGACTGCTGATCAGCCTTACACGTGAGCTTTGGAATGCAAGGACGGTGCTCATCCCTAGAAGGACTGAGCTTCTGGGGTTTGTGTCAAAAGGTGTGTGCCAATCTAACTTTTAGAATGGAGCAGAACTCCACTCAGTGGGGCTACCGTTCAGCAAATGAGGCATGGAGGAGCATCTTCAAGCTGTAAGTCCCACCAGTTTCTTGAGATGACATAGTTTCATTTGCAAATGTAAACAGAGTATATCTGGTGAGCATGCATCTGAGGGGTCCTGGGTTTTTTCATGGGGCATATGCTTTATTTCTACATGGGTTGTAAATGTCATCTGATGCAGGGAACATCAGAGCTCTTGACCTCTTAGGTCTTAGTGCTGTTTTTGATACTGTTGATCATTATATTCTGGTAAACCGTCTTAAAACTGTTGTCCTTAGTGGGACGGTTTTTAGGTGGTTACTTTTTATCTCACAACCATTATGTTAATGTCGAACGATAGCACACCCTCATCCATGTCAAAACTTGGATATGGAGTACCACAGGGAGCTTGGCCCAGTACTCTTCTCCCTTTACATGTTACTTCTAGGTAATATTATATATGGGTATAATATCAACAATCATACCTACACTGATGGTCCTCAGTTGTACCTTGTGGTCATCATCATGTGCATCAGCTAACACCTTAAGTGTCTCAAAGACATTTAAAGATGGATAGGCACAAACTACTTAATACTAAACACAGAACTGAGATCTTGTTGTTTGGGGGTAATGATCTTGTTAAGGGTGCTTTTGGTTCAGACCTCAGTGCTGCCAACCTGTGTTTTTCCCTTTACAACTCAGCACATACTTTAGGTTTCATTTTAGACTCAAAACTCTCCTTTGATCTCCTTTATGTTAGCAGTTTCAAAGGTGTGTTTCCTGCAACTGAGAAATATTGCTAAGTTGTGCTGTTTGCTTACTGCAGAAGATTCTGAAAAGACCATGCAAGCTTTTGTTTAGAGCCATGTAGATTACTGCAATGCTTTACTGTCTGGAAGTCCAATCCACACACCAAACACGTTACAGCACAACCACAATGCAGCTGCTAGAATTATCATTGGAAGCAGGAAGTACAATCAGATTAGTCCCATACTGTCCTCACTCCACTTGCTTCTCTTAACATGTAAGGCACTCAAAGGCAAAGCACCGGTATATCTAACAGAGCTGATCAATACATATACTCCAAATTGTTCCCTATGATCCCAGAATGCCGGCCTTCTTATTGTTCCACATATACATTAAAGTATTGGTGCTAGAACTTTTAGTTACAGAGCCCCTAGTCTGTGGAACAGTCAGCCTGGATATGTACAGGATGCCAAATTGGTCTCAGTCTTTAAATCTCGACTGAAGACCTACTTCTTTAATTTCGCTTTTCCACAACAGTCTCCATTGCTCATTGTTATTAATGCTGCTGTACATGCCAATACATCTATGATATTTTGTGATGGGACAGCTAGTATTTTATATTCTGTACTAACCGCTGTCTGCAGTCCTTATTTGTAGCCAGTGCCCACCTGGGCACCATCTCAGCGACACTGACACCCAGGGTAACCACCTTCTCCAGATGGGATTTATACCCAAGAAACACCTTGAGCCTGAAGAGAGCTGCTCCCACACCTGGAGCACAGAAGGACTCCATAATGCTATTTACATTCATAGTCACCATGTACAATTATGTATTCTGTAATGTTAGTATTCCTAGGGGAGGCTGGGCAGCCAGTCAACCTTGGGCCCCCAGAGTGTTAATACTGTATTTCCTCTTTCTGTCTACAAAGTGCTTTGAGGCAACTTGTTGTGAAGGGGACTATATCAAAACTGAATTATTAGATCTCCATTTAAAACGTGATTTTAGCCATTTGGCGTATTGAAGGGGCCACTTTTATTATCAGGAACAGCCACTTGGTCTTTTAACAAATTAAAGGTCAATATGCCCCTTGTGCAGGTTTTCTAAATGGAAGGTTTCAAAAATGCAATTGCATATTGTTTAAAAATTGCATTTTATTGGTTGACAAATAATAAAAATACAATCATGAGTGATGAATAACCAGCTGTGCATTCACTCTGGAGAGATCTTTCTGGCCGATGGGGAGGGGAAACTTTCCTTTTATGGGCAAATAGTAATAGGGGCTTTGGCTTTCCAGTGTGGCTGAGTGTTATGCCTGGGTTGAACAGACATTACGATACTGTTAGAAATGTGTTAAACCGAAATGTGTTTTTTCAAGTATTCAAAGTATTCAGTCTTAATATGAGTATATTTTGAGTATATTAGTATTATACAAAGTATTCAGTCTTAATATGAGTATATTTTGAGTATATTAGTATTATACAAAGTATTCAGTCTTAATATGAGTATATTTTGAGTATATTAGTATTATACAAAGTATTCAGTCTTGTGCAGATTAATATGAGTATATTTTAAGTTTTTTACAGATGTTTATAAATTGTCATATACACCCACAGCACCATATCTGCAGTGGGCCCTGTGAACCACAGATGTGCTGTATCACACTCTTGCCTATACATGATGCTAATCAGACTTTCTTGTACAGTTTAAAACAGGCCAGGGCTAAAAAGTTTTGCCTTTCAACACTGGTGTCTAAATATTTAGGGTCACTTCCCACTGAATTCTTCACAAAACACACACAAACCTTGTATTTGTCCGACTTCAGGTATGTAATCCCAGCTACCACACTACAAAATCTAATGCTGTCCTATGACATGTCCAAAGACAGTGCTGGACTGCTTCTTGTATAATTGGAACCTAAACTGTTTTGCAGTGCTTTACACTTTATACTGCAGAAGGCCTCTGCAATCCCAAACTATACAGGTTTCTACAGTTCTTTTAAATAAAATTAATTAAATTCGGAAACCAATTTGAATAGTGTTTGATTTCTCAGATATTTCTTTTGTAAATTATTAATTTGGGCTGCACAACTTCACATAACACGTTCAATATCCTGAGTTTCAAGGTATTTTACTGTATATTTTTAAAATGAATGCCCTTTGACATTTGTAATTTTTCATTCTGTATATACAATGCATTTTCTGCCCAATTAATGTCAAATTATCTTGTCAGTGTCCACACATTTGCCAGAAAACTCAATAACGCGATACTAACACTATTACACTTACTATATCATAGGTTTGAAAATATTTTACTGTATAATTTTAAAATAATGCCCCTGAACCTGGATTTTTATAATATAGAGTACTGTAGATATTCAAGTCATTTTTATATAGCACTTTTCACGACACTTTCACAAAAAGTTGCCTCAAAGCACTTAAAGAAATGACAGATATTACAGAATTAACACTGGGTGGGATTGATGTTAAAGTCAGTGACAATATAAAACCAAAACCTTCACAGTGTGGGGAAAAAAAACCTCTGGGGGGCCCAAGGTTGACTGGTTGCCCAGCCCCTCCTGCTAACATTACAAAATTCAAGTTACTAATGGACACTATGGATCTAAATCACATTATGAAGTCCTGCTGTGCTCCAGGCGTGGGAGTAGCTCTCCTCAGGCTCCTGGCATCCCTCAGGTGAAAGCCCCATATGAGGGGGTACTCTGGGTGTCTAACAAGGCATCACACTCAAATGGTGCTGTTGGGCACCGGGTAGACATATGGGCAAAGGAAGATTTCAGAGAGAAGTAATGCAAACACTAACAGTCTCATAAATGATCAGAGATACACTGGCATGTACAGCAGCTCCATCAGCATTAATAACAGTGAGCTGTGGAGACTGTTATGGAAAAGCTAAATCAAAGAAGTTTGTCTTCAGTCAGGATTTAAAGGTTGAGACCAATTCAGCATCCCACGTATACCCCATGCAATTCAGCAAGGGGTATATGTGCTAATCAGCTCAGACAGATATACTGGTTCCTTGCCTTTCACTGCCTTATATATTAACAGGAGAACTTTGAAATCGATTTCATACTTAACAGGGAGCCAGTGGAATGATGACAGTAATTGGTCTTACTTTCTGCTCCCAGTAATAATTCTAGCGGCTGCGTTTTGGATGCGCTGTACCGTGTCCAGTGTGTGGTTTTTGCTTCCAGACAGTAAAGCATTGAAGTAATATAACCAACTGTAAACAAAAGCTGTGGGAAAAAGTCGCAGTCTAGCAATATTGCAGAAAGCACTGCAGAAAGCACACCTGTGAAACCACATTAACATTGGAGCCAAATGAGAGGTTTGAATCTAAAATGACGTAAATTATGCACGAGTCTCTAATGGAGAAACTCGGGTTGGCAAGACTGAGGGTTGATCTGAAAGTGCTCCTAGTCAGATCACTACCAGATCTCAGTGTTGTCTGTGTTTAGTAGTTTGTGTCCATCCACCTTTCAATGTCTTTTAGACATTTAACTAAGGTGTTAGCTGATGCGTTATTATGTTTAACTGCAAAGTATAAAGGATTCTTAGTAATAAAACACATGAAAACGTAATTGAAATCGGTTCAGCATACACTGTCCACCACTGATACGGCGCGGATCATTCTGAGAATAACAACCTGCCGCATTAGAAACTTACTACAGCCTCGTGGTTTTACCTTTCTGCGGACAATGTCTGTTTTCTAATACAGAGCGTGGTGGTCTTCCATGGTTTAATATAAACGTCTGTGCAAAAGAAACTGCAGTCAGATCATCATCTATCAAAAATATTCGTTTGATAGTCATTTGTAAAATAATATTTAATTTGTATTTTTATATCTAATATATATTGCATTCGTATGGTATAGATATTCTCATTACATGGAAACTACTTAGTGTAGTTGTGTAGGGTTATGGCTATTGCTCTATAGTTCAAATATTTTTTAAAATGTGAAAAAAACGCTCTCCACCATGTCTAATGCCATTTTATGCCAAAACGTTGTATTTTAGTAGTGCGGGGTCCCAAACAGAAACGGGATTTCTTGCAGCTTTATTAATAAGCAAGTTTTCCCTGGGAATACCGGTGACATCACAGTCGATGTAAATAGCAGCACCTTTAACCACTCCTCCGGAGGGAAGAAAAGTGGAACGAAATGTTCTGTTTTGTGAAGGTGGAAAAAAAATTGTCATAATATTCGACGGCGCTCCTTGCAGGGAGATGATTGGCTGTTCGGATAGCGAGGGCGTTACCTTTTGTGCTCACGCTGGCCAGCTGTGCCCGCAGGCCACGCCTCCTCGGAAACTTGTCTGGGGTAGTCATCTTGTGCATTCGCTTCACGATCATGGGCACGAGCTGTCCACGCGTCGCTCTCGGCTGATGATTGGCTAATGGGCACACAAACAACGGATTTGGACCAATAAGAAATCTGTGCATGCCACAAGCCTAAGCGTGCATTCCACTTGCACATGCACAACCGAAACGATCAACAAAGGCTGCTGCTTACTGGCTGAGGCTCGGTAATATAAAAGCTCACGCTTCCCTCTTATTGTATAGGCACAATCGATATTGTTGGTGGTAGGTGTTATGCAGTGATATAAAGACACATTACAACGCGCAGTAGTATTATTGAAGTGTGTTAAATTACACTATTTGATTTGTTAAATGTTGGTGCCGTTTTAACATTTAACATTCCGTGACGGAGTAACCTTCATACAACTTTTCGCATTTACTTTTAACTTGAACATCCTGCAAACATGGTTGCCATGACAAAGAAAGTGAAGACCTTTGAGATTGTGTTCGACGATCCATCTAAGACCTACTATGTCGGCGGAGAAAATGTTTCCGGGAAGATTGTTGTTGAAGTGTGCGACGTGACACGGGTCGTGGCCGTGAGAGTGGTCGGGCTTGGATGCGCCAAAGTGGAGTACCCGAAGGGGAAACGTCGCTGCCGTGAGGAGATCGAGTATCTCAGATACGAAGAAGTTCTTCGCCTCGACGACCAGCCTTCTGGTAACGACCATTCAGATTTTATATATTTATTTTAATCTGTTCTGTTATTTATATATATATATACACACACAAATCAGCTTGAGCAGCATATGAGAAATAACATATACAAATAGTTCGGTAACAGATAATCGACTCAGCCATCAGTAATACAAGTTGACCTCATCTTTCAGAAATATTGAAGTAATATCAGGATTTGTGCGGTGTAAACACTGCCAACACGTGGGTTACTGCGCCCTGTAGCGCTTCCGCACTATCATAATAAACCACGTTAAACTCAAGTCATGGACCTGTACCTGTACTCTAACGGCTCAGCCCCAATGGTTACCTTTCGATGAATTTGACATTGTGCATTCAGTACAGCATGTATGATTTTACAACAGTCTGTCAAACGTACTTTGTGCTGGGACGGGCAGTTTAACCATCTTGGGAATGTGAAATATTTGCGCATGTCTTCGTGTATGCAGAGTAAAGTTTGTATTTTTATCAGTTTGCATGTGTGATTTTTTTTTGTCTATAGCCATAATATGTACTTTATTTTTTATTTCTGTTCCATTAGATAAAGATGGGTCCATCATCCTCAGACCTGGCAACAAATATGAATACACGTTTGGATTTCAGCTCCCTTCACAGGGGTAGGTATCATGAAGCTGATTTTATCTCCCAAAACATGCAGAAGCATCAGCATCCAGCAAAAGTAGTGTCTCTAGCCAGACTGTACACTAAACAATCTCTTCGTTCTCATCACACAGGCAACTGGTGTCATCTTATAAAGGGAAGTTTGGCTCTGTGAACTACTGTGTAAAAGCTTTCATGGAGCGTCCATCCCAGCCTACCCTGGAGTGCATCAAGGCCTTTGAGGTGGAGGAGCCCTTGGATGTGAACACTCCTGACCTTATGGTGAGAACAACTGTCTCCTTTCCAAACTGCTATAGCAGATATCTGTTCTGTAGTGATTAGGCATCACAGCTTTAAAGGTATTACCTCAGGTGTTGGAGCTAAATCTGCAAGCCATGCAAACGTCCTCCTCAGCTGTGTCCTTGGGTCCTCTTATAAGGGTGGAAGGTTTAAGTGCTGAGAATCTGAGCTGTTTGATATTCACTCAGTAACCGGGCTGTGTGGGCTCATGGTCAGGAAGTGAGTTGGTGTGCCGCAGGCTAACCTGAAACGTGCTCTATTTTTTTTTTTTCAGTCTCCCTCCGGTGGGACACGGGAGAAGAAAGTGACCTGCATGTTCATCCCTGATGGTCAGGTCTCCTTGAATGCCAAAATCGATCGCAAGGGCTTTTGTGAGGGAGAGGACATCTGCATCGATGCCCGTTTTGAGAACACCTGTTCTCGCATTGTGGTGCCCAAGGCAGCCATCATTGCCAAGCACACGTACCAGGCTAACGGCCGCACAAAGGTGTTCAGACAGAAGTTGTCTTCGGTGCGAGGAAACCACATCATCTCTGGAATGTGCGATGCCTGGCAAGGGAAGACCATCCGTGTGCCCAAGATCAAGCCCTCCATACTGGGCTGCAACATCCTGCGTGTGGAGTATTCCCTCTTGGTGAGCATCCGTACTTGGCTCATGCACGGAGGTTCCCCTGCCATTCTGAGTTTTTTGAACACAGATATTTGTGTACTATATACAGATGTTCTGCTCTCTGGCTTCTCTCTCAGATCTACGTGCACATCCCGGGCAGTGAGAAGTTGGTGCTGGATCTGCCGCTGGTCATTGGCACAGGTTCTAGCGGCCTGAGCAGCCGTACCAACAGCATGAGCAGCCAAGAGGGCAGCAGCACGGCCTCCAACAGCTGGGTGTCCCTGCGCATGCCCTCCGCCCCCACCAGCTACTGCGAGATGGTCCGCGACTGCCGTCTGGACACTCCACTGACACCACTGCTGGATGACTACGATGGTGGCGACAGTCCCATCTTTATGAACATGCCACATTTCCAGTTCCCATCTCCATCTCCAGCATGCAGTGAGGTAAGAGTCTACATGGGTTCTCAGGATTTGCTAGATGAAAGCATGTGATTTTGATGATTTAGATTTTGTGCAGTCAGACCTAATTTGGCTAATCATTAGTGACTTTGTTCCTCTGCCAGGTGGATGAGGAGTACAATGGCAACCAGCACATGCTTCCTGTCTGCTGAACAAGCAGAAGCTCTCAAGGACTTCATTGTGTCTGTATCTGGACCTATTTCTGTGCAGGAACTTTGCTCCAAGGCAGAAGGAAGTGGTAGGGGCGCTGCCTGTTAAGAGGGTGTGCTGCATGTGACTGATGGAAGAGGCCTTGTGTGGGTGTGGCCTCGGGGGCGGTGCGCCCAGCAATCAGGGAGAAGGATGGCTGGAAGACAGGAGTGTGAGGCAGGACATTTGGGCTTGTGCTGTGATCCGCCTTTCTTCTTCATGGCTATGCTCAGCTGATCTTTCCACTAGTGGTGCTTTTTCAGAGTTCACTCCACGAAAAATCTGATGGGGGCCGTTTCTACTTTTCTGAAGCTGCTGAATATTTATAATCTTTGTCAAAAAGGCTGTTTTGGACACCAGTATTTTGTTAGCGGTTGTCCTAAGAGATGTTCACCTTACATTTTTCCATTATACTATTGCTATGGTAACAAGATAGACAGTCCATGACTAAGGAATTTGGGACCTAGTTCATGTCTCAAAGTTGAAGTGTGGTTTTTCTTGCCTGCTGATAGCTTGCTTTCACTGTTTTCCCATCCAGTAAATGTTTAATCATTCCGTAACAACCTGTATTTCAGTGGAGCAGGACGTTTGACAGGGGAACCATAAGTGGTAGTTATTATTGTGTACACCGTGTTGGGGACTTAGATGTAAAGTTGGGAACAGATTTTATGTACACCTGTCTATCAGTGTTTGATTGTTTTTATTTTTTTTTATACATAATTTTATATTATATTGCACTTTTTCGTGGATGCATAATGCTCTGTAACTGCCTACAGACAAACTTTGTCTTCCACTTTAGGCACATTCTTGTTTCCACTGTGCTGGAGAATGTCGATGTAAGCCTAAGGGTCCAGTATGTTTAGTTCCAAAGTCAATATCTATGTACAAAAAATTGTGTTCCTCTGCGACACAGCTACAAGACTTCAACAATGATAAGGCAAGTGCCAAACTGGAGAACACTTTTGGGCATTGCGATTCAGGCACATGCTCGTGGAAGTGAAGACCAAAAACTCAACGTCTTTGCTGTAACACACTAGGGCTTCTATCATACTGAATTTTGCTCTTGGGGGAGACCTTCACTCCCGCTTACAGCACAACGATGTGCTGATTTTTGAATGCAAATATTATATGCAGGTAATATTTTGTACGTGAATTTCTGATTTTTTTGTACATCATTGATGAAGTGACTTTTCAATAAATTATATAAAAAACACAATTTGCTTGTTTTTTTTATTTGGTATTTGGATTTTCATGTGACAAATTACCAACAATTGTAACCAGTGAATTGCCAATGGTGCTATATTAGATTATTGGCTAGAATACAAGACCATGTGCGTTTCTACCTCTACAGTAACCCTTAGCTAAAAGCTGCTGTGAAGGTATGAAATACCTTTTTCTGGCAGTGAATGCAGCTGGGTGGGCGGCACAGTGGCGTGGTGGTTAGCACTGTCGCCGCGCACCTCCAGGCCTGAGGTT
>JABJVR010048257.1:0-24993 GCA_025773905.1 Chitala chitala
ACCCAACCTCCCCCCCACCCCCCCCACCCCTCTCTTTTTTTTTTTTTTTTTTTTTTTTTTGTTTGTGGGGGGTGGGTTTTTTTGTTTGTGTTGTGTTGTGGGGGGGGGGGGGGGGGGCCCCCCCGTTGGGGCTTTAAGCATGAAAAGCTTGCACTGCAGTGGGCATACTGCACCACTATATACAGGGGTCTCTACCCATCTCACGCCATGCCGCTCTCCAGCGTGTTCATGGACTCAAACTTGTGAGTAAGACGTCCAGTTAGAAATGGGATCATAACAGGGTCTTTATGTGTGAGAACTGGCTCACAAGGGAAACAGCTGACAGTTTTAATCAACACCCCCGTTTCAGCATTTTCCTTTGAATCATAAAGGTCTCGTATCTGACCTCTTTCTTTTGTTGAATAAATTAAGCTCGAGATTTTCATATCAGCAAGGAGTACAAAGTGTGCAAAACTTTTATTGTGCAGTTCAGGCCGTGTTGTCCATTTCCTGCCAGTTTCTGGTTTAGAATGTAGGCAGACTTTAGTGTAAACGGTGCTGCTCCTGTTCAGAAGGTAACGAGCACCTGCCCAATCCAACACCTGTCAGGCCATTCTCCACGAGCTCAAGATAGAACACACAGCCTGATGCTGTTTGCCTGCATTGACTGTGCTGTACACACACCTCACCATGTGGGGGCACACAATAGTGTATACTAAGAAACGCTAAGTATATACAGTATGTAACCAATTAAAATGCAGATGGACAAATGGTTAAAATGTAATGCTATTAATTAAAATAAGAGTAATTATTAATCTTGAGAAAATAATTGCTATGAAGTGTTCGTTTTAGCTTTTAAAAGTTGAAAATAATCCCAAAGAAATTAGCAATATATACACAAATTGGAGTCCTCTATATGGTAGAACAATGAAATGTTAATTGTTTCAGAATAAGTGATGGTCTGTGTATTTTTTCTTGATTATTAATTATGTTCTTTTGTCATCGTTCTTTTACAGAATGTGAAGAATGGGAAATTTTGTTATGGGGATACAAAACGTACTCTTGAACCGAGTAATTCCAAGATTCCAAGTTAATTTTGACACTAATCTACGTGTTATCGCTAGACGAGTCTAGCCAGGTGAAGTGACCTTCTAACCAAGGTTAGCACTTCTCAACAAGTTCATTTCAGTAACCCAATCATACTGATGTCAGACTTCAAATCTGAAAATATTTACAACGGATTCACAGGAGCAGCGTTATTTCGGTTGTAAAATACGGAACCCACTGAGATGTGACTCAGTGACAGGGTTGCTGTGTGCACTGCCCCAGGAACCCCTGTGCACTATACACAGAAAAATACTTGCCCCCCCCCCCCCCCTCAATTGTTTGACTTGGACTGGATAAATGAGAAGTGCTATCTCTATGACAACGGCTGAAATTTTTCTCTGCAGTTGCTTGGAAGCCTGCCAGTATGCAAGGTTGGTCCATTTACAGTAGGAGAAAGAACTCAATTCTGGTACAGTACGAAATCCTTCATATACACAGTGTTTTGAAAAACTAAGTCTCTTCACTGTCTGTACAAATCAAGAAAATTAATATGATTATTAGCAAACTTTAACTGACTAGGCACTCATCTGTGTGAATGGTTAGAACTGCTGCTTTGGATAAATGTCACCTATGTTAATTACACAACATCATTACATCACATAAGTGAGTAATATAAACACAGCACCTTTGGGTATACTGCATGCACATAAATCCCTGCCCTAATTCCTCCAAGACAAACACAACATACCTGAACAGGCCTGATGTGGATTTTAGTCAGTGATGTTAAAGTACATTCCTCTCACACGTACCAGAGCTTCCTGTTTGCAGTATTTGCCTGCTCAACTGGTTTCATAATTCCTTTAGAGAATATTCATCCAATAGCACTTGCTTCATGGCTTTGGAGAGGCAGCCTTAAGGGGGCCTTAAATAAACTTGGAAAATGTGGCTGTTTAAATGCAAGGAGTTACCGTTTCCCTGTGTCCCAGAGCAAATCGACCCCTGATGCTACTGAAAGCTATATATAGCGTACTGTAAACATACTCTGAGCTTTGGTGTTATGACAATTTCAACGCCAGCGCCATAAGCCTATTCAGAACATCATTAGGCATCACGTGTTGCACTCCAGTCACTAAAAATCAATTTAAAGAAAACCAGCAGCTAGTAGCTCTTTCTGCTTACAGGTTTCAAAATAGCCCAGACAAGAGGTCTGAGAATTACATACATTCACTGTCCTATAGGGCAAAGTGGCCTTAAAGAACTACATCATTCTACACACTACAAAATCATATACAGCACCACAATATAGTCAACCTATTGGTCTTGCAGAGATACAGAATCCATCCTCTCTGGAGAGCCCTTTGTGAAAGTTTCCAATTAGACTGTGGTATTATCCCCATTATTACACATGTAGACAAGCACACCTTTACAGGTGTCTGATACAGATTAATATATCAACACCTGCGCTCCTTTTTTCTCTTTCTGCATAAAGTCACAGATATGGAGGAAAAGCCTTTACTAATGTCTCTCTAGGTCACACCTTCACAAACCTGATGCACGTGTATATATGTACATAATTCAAGGAATGATCTCTTATGGTAAAGGTAAATCTATGAATATAAAGGGTTACAGAAACATTTTCTGGCTTCGTACGTATCCCAAATAAGCATATTTCAGAAGCTTAAAAGTCTGTTTTTCCTTTCATAAAAATTTGAGTTAGTAGCCATAATGACTCATGGGGGCCTGTTCCTATGCCTGTCTTTGCAGGGCAGTTGATCATTTAACTAGTACTGAACCCATCCCACTTCTGCTCACTGGGATGTTCAGCCAATGGAAGGTTCCAGGAGAATCGGTAAGTCAACAGAAGGCGTGGGGCATCGGGTCAGGGGGGGTAAACAGGTCACTTACTCTGACATCAGGGAGGACATCGGGCCAACCTCCTTGGCTTTCTGCAGGGCATGTTTCTGATTGAAAAACTCTTCCTCTTCCTCTTCCTCCTGCCACAAAGATGATCTAACTACACATATGCTTATAAGGAACGGCACTTTCTGAAATAGTCCCGAGGCCCCTGTAGACGCGTCTCTTGGTTTCCACATGACACCACAGTAACAGCTGGACATCCACATGCTCTGAGGAGTTCAGTTTATACAGTTTAGAAGGTGCTGTGTTAACGATTTGTTCTTCCCCCTTTCTCATCTGCAACTGGCTTATAAAAGCACAGATAACTCAGGGAGGACGCGTGCTTCCGAACGTTTTAGAGATCGACTGACCTTGGTCAGCTCCTGGGCGTTGGCGAGGTTGTCCACGGCGATGGCCAAGAAGACATTGAGTAGCGTGTCTGTTCACGATTTCGTCAAGGAAGTACGCCACACTGGCCTTGCTACCACACCTTAGATCCAGTCATTAGATGTGTTGGGGGGGGGGGTTGTGTACAATGGCAGAGAAGGATACAGTTACCAAAGAGTGTGAGCACAATGAAGTAAATGGAGGACCACATGCCCGACTGCACTCCACCCTGTGAACGAATGCCGTTGTACATCACCTCGTTCCAGTCCTCACCAGTCAAAATCTGGTGGAGTGAAACAAACAAACAAACAAACAAACAAAATCAGCCAGACAGTGGCTCTAGCTCAGGTAAAAATACCCCCTTGTTTGTATTCATTTGAAAAAGGGACAGATGGTCTAAGATTTCAGCTCAAATCCTGCTTACACTGAGCAGCCAAGCAAAGGGTCAATGACAGAAATTCACTCGAAACAGACCTGAAAGACAGTCATGATAGCCGCTGGAAAAGTGTCGAAATTTGTGGGGGTATAATCTTCAAAGATGAACCTGGAAAAAGAATTCAGTGGACAATGTTTTTATGGAATTGAACACATGTAAGTCTTATGTAAGTCAATTTTTAAATTACAACTTACTGACACATGGTTCTTTAAAAGGTTAAGAATAATTTGAACCAATGCCAACAAGGGTTTTTGCTGCCTTAATAAAAATGTATTTAAAAGTACTTTATGAAGAATTTGGGATTAGAAAATTCCCTCTACAGTATATTATACTGTGCCAGAAATATATATTGTTATTCTAATTATTTATTTTAAAAAAAGGTTTGTAGAAATGTGTTCAGAAGGACAGTCTATGTGTCAGACTGCACCTTCCACCAAAGAGCTGCATCCCCAAGAGAGCAAAGACCACGGTAAAGAGGAAGAGGAGGAAGAGCAGACTGATGATGGACTTCATGGAGCTCATCAGGGACACCACCAGGTTCCTGAGAGAAGCCCAATACCTGCAAAAAACCACACAGCTTATCATCAAGCCAACCTCTCGCACAGCTAGCACACAAAACAACAGCGCTTCCTGAGCGATATCCAACACATGGAATTTGACACTTTTTTTCTTCTTTAATTAATGAATCACACACTCACCACATTAGACAATGCCACCAGATGGACTTTGGTACAAACTGACCAGACAATTCAGAATATGTGACACAAGTTAGGTGCGACTGAAGACAATAAGTGTGCACAGCACAAGAAAAAGACATTCTGCTGCTGATTACATGATTTGCCACTTTGACAAAGTCTAGTGAATGACTTATTCTACATGGTTGACATTGTTCATTAATGGTGCAAGTGCTGAAAATCATTGCTGACTGAGCTGCTTAATAAACCAGATCTACTCAGTAAACAGCAGTGAGGCTTTTTGCATATAAAAAATTGTTAATTTGGCACAACTAAATGAACCATTTTATATCGGCTGGGACAGAAACATTGCACATAAAAGTTAAAAGTGTGTTCGCCGATGCTCACTTGGTGATCTTGAAGATCCTCAGCAGACGAAGGGCTCGTAGCACGCTGATGCCAAATGACATTCCAGGACGGAAGAAACCCCACACCACTTCAAAAATGCTGCCCACAATCACCTGTCAAGAACAATGTCAACCAACAGGAATCATCTGTTAACAGCAATGTCAACCAATGGGAATCACCTGTCCACAACAACAATGTCAACCAATGGGAATCACCTGTCAACAACAATGTGAACCAATGGGAATCACCTGTCAACAACAACAATGTGAACCAATGGGAATCACCTGTCAACAACAATAATGTGAACCAATGGGAATCACCTGTCAACAACAATGTGAACCAATGGCACACATTACAAAGGCACATGTGACCATGGGAACTACTCCTGTCTTGAGGTGGAGCAGTACAGCAAGGTGTAAACAGTCAGTAAGGAATAATAGGCAAACCGCCAGCATGTGCGGATGGAAATTAATTGAAAATATAAAAATGGCATGAAATTATTTATAACTCTTCAAAACTTTGAAATGGACTATAATTACGGCACATTCTTGCCCTTAGAGTTTATTATTGTACAAATATTAGATGTTCCACAACTTTTTGTCATGTTAACCTTGTAAACTGTCATAATTTGTTTGACCCTATCCTATCCTCTTTTGTCTCTGTCACTATCCCTGTCCACATCCTGGAAAGAGAGGAAGAAAAAGCTTAACAGTTTACTCACTCCACAGTCGAAGCAGTTGAAGGACGAGTGAAAGTAGAGCCTGGGTCCCAGGCCGTACATTTTTAAAAACATCTCCATGAGAAACAGACCCAGAAAGACAAACTCTGCATAGTCTAAAATGAAACACAGATAAATAGTCTCCAGTTAGCAGCGCCTTTGGTCAGGAAGAGAAAGAGAAGTAATTAAGCAATACAGACTGCATTCACATCTTCACTACCCTCTTTTATTCTTACTTTATTCATGTTTATCTTAATAATATTAGAGACTGTGGCTGAAATATCTGAAGACCTTGTGTATTAATGACTTCCTGTTAAAGTTATAAAAGATGCATGTTGTTCTGTGCACAGAACTGGACAGCCTGTTTATGCTGTAGAATACTGAGGTAGCTGTTACGAATAAAGGTTATACATTTAGCATCAAGGTGAGAAGCCTGCTCTTGTACATACGACAAAGGTGCTCAAGCTGAACTGCGGCAGTGAGAGCAAACAGCTGCGTGAACAGGCAACACGTGTGGGCATGTGTGGTGGTGTGGAGGAAGGTTACATCAAACAGTCAACGGTCTGAGCACCAGGATGATCCTCGTGTAAGCCCTGTGCTCAGGGGACAAGGGGGGGGGGGTGTAGGCAACATACAGAGGAATGTGGAGAGCCAGTCAGGCTGGTTGTGGTGGACGATGGCCACGCAGATTGTGTTCAGGAACACCAGGCTGAGCACGGTCCAGTAGAAGCTGGTGGTCTTCACCATACGCCGGATGGAGATGCGCAGCATGCGCTCTTTGCGTCTGAAGTAGGCGGCGGGACCCCTTCTGGCGGTCCTAATGTTGACCCGAGCCCTAGGACCTCCTTATGAGGGGGCGGAAGAGGCACAGTACATCCACATGAGTTGTACTGCGATGTTCACGCCTACCGAAAACCCTGCAATGTAACTTTTAAGTTGGTGATATAAAGTTGTTTATTAAGCAAAGCCCAAAATGGTCACATTACATCTAAAATGATTTACATAGGAACTTCTCAGATTTGCTTCAAAGATTCCTACCTAAGAGAGTAGATCTAAGAAATTACACAAAAAAGGAAGTGTCATAAAAATGTGGGACATCAGCAGTATGTAGAAGCAATAGCAGTGTGGAGATATTTAATTAAGATGTCTACATCCAAAGGTGTACCTTAATGGATAATTACACAGAAAGGCACAACGCTGGCCAGTTTAAAGGAAGACAGGATAACAGCATCATTGCCACCTTGACTCGGCGGCCCAGGCATGAACTCACCGGCAGCGGACATGTCAGCGTACTTGCCCTCCCCCGGTCCACGTCGGCCCGCTTCCATGCGGTTCTTCTTGCTGGTGGCCCTCTTTAGAACTGGAGGAACATGATCCACACAAGAGCAGGTGAGGAATCTCTCCAAGTGCTCGAACTCCACATACACACCCGCACAAAACAGGTGCAGAAAATACAGCACCGCAAACGTGTGACTGAAACACCACCATACGCAATGTCAACCGATGCATACGGTTAATAAGATGCATTTGTTAATTTGTTAATTAATTTATCAACTATCAGCCCAGTTAAGACACTCCTGAATGTCTGTGAAAGATGAAACTAAATCCATGTGTCAACATTGCTTCTATATACATGAGAACCAGACTACTGGATAAGGAAAACCAACACTGGGCATGTAAAGAAAGACATTCTTAATGTAGGCTTACAAAGACAACCATACATAACTTTAATTTTACTATAAATTATCAAATAATGAAAACAAAGAAAACTGACAGTGTTCAGTACTGTTGCCAAAGCAACACAGATGTACCACTATATCTGAGCAATTATACGTTTGCATGTTTACTTTCAGAGGATCAGTTAGATCCTTTTGTTTCCCTTTTCATGTCCAGGAAGGGTAATGAAAACAAAATCAGATTCTGCTCCAGACAGATTCAACATCACACATCAAAACATCTTTTAAATTAATTAATAAAGCAGGACTGCCATTTTTCAAGGTTCCCATGCTAATAGATTCTAGGTTATTTCATCAATGTTATAAATTAATGTACTCATGCACTAAAACATTTTTTCATATAAATAGTGTATAATACCCTAATAAGCATCACATTTACCTGATCTGTATGTTTTACATTAAATTACAGCACATCTCACAAGAAACATTGTTTAAAATGATTAATTTGTCACAGAAATTTCATAGACAGCTACTGAAAGATGACTAAGTAAGGGGTTTCTGAGTGTTCCCAATGTTCTCTTACACATTAACCACAGTATTTTACCTGTCTACTGGGGTCACCAACACATCATACTGCAGAGGTTTTTCCATGCATATATTATCCATTGCATGGCAAACCCAGAAATGTATAAATGGAGTGGCCAAGTCTATTCAATTTAAGGGGGGGGGCATACATCAAATCAGTCAAATATGTTAAAGACATCTGGAGTGGCATTCAGGGTGGCCAGTGTGATTTTAGGGTGCTGGTGCCACCTTGGCCACCCTTCGGGTTAAGCGACTGTGTCCACCTATAATCAGCTGCCTGTGTGACACTGTTCACAGCACTCCCTTTATCACTAAGGGAACGTCAAGTTGGCCACCTGGAGATTTCCGTTCTTCTAATGCTGGAATGTTTCTCTGGGGCGATGGTACACTAAAGCAAATGCAGACACTAACATGTGAATCCTCACACATTACAACAGGTCTTACCATCTAGAGCAGATGTTCCAGAATTTTTGTTCTCCTCTGCTAACATCACCTCCTCTGTATAAATTCAGAATAAAGAAAAGAAAAACACCAATAAGGACACGGCTTCATGTTCCACACTTTGACAGGTCAGAACAACGCTAACTTTTAACTTTGTGCTCCTGCCAGTTAGCAATGATGGTAAAACTCTAAAACTGCACTTTCATGCTCTAGGTATTAAGCTTAGTACTGTCAATGATGGCGTTTAATTCCGCGTGAGGTTTGAGGGGAACTCCACCAAGCGCTGTTAATGTAATTTTCCTTCACCATCAAACAACGGGCCGAACTAACCTGGATGCACTTTGCACTTATTTCCAGTAAAAAAGTGTTTTTTGTGTCAGTGTGTTGGCTGCTGCGTGTATGTTTGAGAGCCACTCCTCCCTTTCCCTGTTTCTCATGTACCCAGTGTAGAATGAAACAATAAGGACTAACTTCAATATAAAGAAATGCCCCCTGAGAATTTTATCAAACCACCTATACATCTGGGTGAACATATGTTGATTTTCCAAAAACAAGACACTGGGAGCAGGTAGGCCCCCACGGTGGGCAGGGTGGGGGGCTGATTCATGAAAGTGGTACACTGTGGAAATGTGTCTGTAAATGGGTGGGGTGGCAGCTGACAAATGCTTCCACAACCATGAACCAACTGAAAGACTAATAACAAATATATCAGTATTAATAATCTTACTCCTTGTAGTTCAACTCCTTACATGTCCTTTACATATAAAATTAATTTTATCATCTTATACAGAACATCGTTTCTTTCCATGGCAATTGCATAAAAAAAATCTATATCCATAAATAATTCTCTTTATCACAAAACGCTTCAGTCTTCCTGATGTGCTCAAGAATTATTCCCCGTGGCACAATCAGTGTTTCACTACTAATCAGTTAGGCCAGAAAACCTGTGCAAAAGGTGTGTAAATTTGTACTGTATACACAACACCTTTACTTGACATTGACACCTACATGCCAACTTTCCAGGCCATGAATTATGTCTCCCAAAGATCCCGACCCAAAAGAATTTGTGTTCAGACATGTTCTAGTGTTCAGGCACCGTGCGGTACTGTCTGGCTGTTGTTGTGGTACAGCACTTTATATACATGCTGAGTGTAATGATTGAGAAGCAGTTTGAACAATGACTGTTCAAGGAGTGTACATAATCAAACAATTGTAGGACATGAGTAGGCGGGGCCTAAAACGAAGAGTCTGAACTGTGTGAACACGTACACTAAATATATGGCGACTGTGCAAAGAAAGTTTCAAGATGAAAACAAAGCTAAATCCCAAACATTTAAAAATTTGGAAATCCTGGCCAGATGCATTTTTTAGGACAAACAAAAACAGGGCATGTCCAAGAAAAAGAGCACACATTTTTTTGCGAGCTACACAAAATCATTATTTCATTACACTAAATGAACTCAGTGTATTGTACATCCCTAATTCAATTAGTGTGACCAACGACAGTCCCACTCAACAGAACGTTCATTCAGTGAAGAGTTACTCCGAAGACGGGGTTCTGCGTGGGCCCAAAGGAGGCCAGGCGTCAGGAGAGAGCAGATCCGAAGGAAAGCACTGTGGCTACAGTCTGAAGGCAGCTTCTAGCCAGCCCTGGGAGGCGCGTGTGAGGCCTGACCAGTGTGTTCTCAGCTGGGAGCTTATCGATTCTAGTGAGTCAGCTCTTGAATTAGTGAATCAGCCTCACCTTTCCTCACCCCTTGCTGAGTGGGAGTGCCTGCAATTACTGCTCTGCATCTTCTAAACAAAATGGTTTATTTATCCGTCCAAGTGTTCGCCTGCTTGTTTTGGATGCAAACGTGTGGGATCGATGTATGCTCTCTGAGATGTGATTAAAGCCGTATTGTCCCATAAATTGTTCTAGAGACTAATTGTCTAACAATGTCCCACATCAATTGTTCCATAAAGGCTAATGAAAAAGTGACACAGAATGTGTTTGTTGTGGGATGACATATCTTTTTTTCTGTCATTTCTATTTTCACTCCTTGTGTTATGTAACTAAAACTGCATGTGGTTTGCAGAAATTTACCTTTCTTTTCTCAGAGTTACCAGCAATCAGGTGGGCGAGAGGTAATGCTCACGAGTCTCCTCTATGTCCGGCTATGTGACAGCAATGGTCATCGGGGTGTGATGACTGGTGGGCGTGGTCAGTAGAGGGAGGTGGTCAGCAGGGGTGTGGTCAGTGGTGAGTGGTGGACATAGGTGGGTGTGGTCACTGGTGGGTGTGATGACTGGACTGTGTAGTCAGTGGTGGTGGTGGACAGAGGTAGGTGTGGGCAGTGGTGGGTGTGGTCAATTGAAATCTAATGGAAGGAAGAGACGCCATTGCGTGGGTGGTACAACACCTGCTCGGTCAATCCAGGCACGGTAGCCGTTGAGTTCCCTCTCCACCTGTTGTTGTCTCCTGAGCTTCATGAAGGCCCTGCGATTCTCCACTCTCTCCCTCTCTTTGGCAAATTCCCTGGAAGCACAGCACTCAGTACTCACGCGCCAAATACAGTGCACCTGTCAGTAAAAAGTCACCTGCACACGTTCCCCGGATAAACAAACAAAAAGTGAAATTAATCACTTCCCTTTGATTTTTGTACTGTTAATTACTGTCATTATCCTCTTCCATCAAATGAATACAATTAAAAGCTGCAATGGTGGGACGTGTTTGGCATTGAGTGTTGAGGTTAAAAAAGAAAAAACTGGGTGGTGAATGGATTTATATTTCAGCAGCTGCAAGGTAATGTGTGTCGGTGAGCTTACTCACCCTGAGAGGACTCCCAACACCAGGTTCAGGACAAAGAAGGAGCCAATTATAATGAGAGGAATAAAATAGATCCAATTCCATGTGGGGCCCAGGGCATCATTTGTCTGAAAGAAGAAAAAAAAAAACAAAAAAAAAAAAAAATTAACAAAGTGAGCAGAAAAGACGTGATACACCACTGAGCATTGTAGTGATTGTCAAAGAAAATCACTCAGGGGCCTCAGCGATTTAAAAATTCCCTGGTCAAATCAACATGTGATCGGACAGCGATGCAATTTGTAAAACGCCTTTTCCAGTTTGTCTATAGAAAATCAGAAACAAGTGAGAGTACAGGTGTTGGTATAATTAGGCTCTGTAATCAAATACTTTAAGTTCATTAGTATCACAACACCTGACATGCCAGCCTGAAATTAATAAATTCATCCTTTCAAAATTTAGGTCACATGTCAGCAAACATTGTATTAATTACAACTGGAACCCAGACAGAGCCAGATAAGGTCATTAGGCTTAACAGGCGGAAGTCATGGAGGCCAATATGAAAGTGATCTTAAACAATTAAAAAAGCCTTGAAAGACCTTGCGATCCTTCTTTGCTAGAAAGAATGAAAGAAAGACACCTTATAAGACATTCTAGGTATCACTTTGTAATCTTGCAAATAGCAGCAGTGTAAGATTTATTTGTTCTTCCCATGATTTAATTGAACATACATGCTGGTTGAAGTCTTGGAGTTCCATCATCACTTAATATGGCCCCGAATCCAGACTGGCCATCACAACATGTTCTGAATAATTTCCTTCCAAAACACTTTAATTAAAAATTTAATGTAAAAAGAGTAAATCTATTTTCTAAACGTTGTGGAAGTGAGAAGAATTTGTCGTTTTCTGAACTACGCTGTCAGTTTCATGGCGACCTCGGGATGAGAAGCCTAGACATGTTTGACAAGCGGCCTCACTGTGCTGTTGTCTGACAGAACCTTTCAAACGTCTTTCTATAAAGCCCAATGGTGAATTGAGAGCCGCCTCACCCGACTCTGCACCGACGCTGCCTCTTAACAATGAAACAAAAGTTCTCCGGTGCTAACATGAGGGCACCTGCTGCATGCCACGTTCACCTAACGCGCAGCGCAAGTGAGTATTCACCAGGAAAAGCTCGTTTCGGTTCTGCGTGTCGGCCGCGTTAGATCTGCTCACTGACTGTACAGCATCAACCATGCCGAGGCGTCACCATGCCACGTGTCTGCTACTCTTAACCCAATGTATGAACTTTAATAGAACTTAAAAAAAAACAACAACAACAATTAAAAAAAAAATGGACAAGCTGTCCGCAGTATCCTCGGCCAACTCGCGCAAGCCACCCCCGCTCATAACCAGCACGATGCACCAAAGGCAGTGGGTGTGATGGAGATGAGCACGCGTGCCAAGAAAGCACGGCTTGCGTTACTGGAATGAACGCTGTGTCACTGGAATGAGGCTGAGAAGTGTGTACAAAATATGGTGTTCACGGCACAAGTTTGACAGAGGAGTTTTTAAACACCGCCCCAAACGTACTCCATAAATAACGTACGCCGTTTATGATTCCTATGCCAGGTCTACGCAGCAAACGCACCCCCCCCCCACCGCCTGTTTCTCCGTTTTGATGTTCTGTGGGGAGATTCGCCACCAAAGCAACAGCAACTGACGCGATCCGTCCAAGAACTGTGAGCCAAGTTCGCACAAGCCTTTCATGCAATAAATCACAGCAGAAATTTTTGTTGAAATGACATTTGGCATCCTTTAAAAGTGGTTTGTGAGGTCTAACACCACAACTATCTGTAACTATTCCGCATTTTACAGCCAATTATTAAAGGAAACACCTAAAACTTCCGATTTATATGGATTTCCAGAAAAGGTTTTTAAATATACACAGAACTCAGACTAGATACCCTGCATCATACAAAAAGCATGTGCTGTCTTCAAAGCATCTCTAGGGAGTCCAAGTTGTTTAAAAAAATAATAAAGGCAGGCACAGGATTATAAATATATATTTATTTTATATATTTATTTTTCTGTACTTCGAACCATATAACATGATCACCACTCTAGGTCAGGTTTCGGTGCCATCTCAGATTTAGAAACGCTCCTTAATTGATGTGGTGTTTATGCCTCCCAAACAAAAGCAAACATTAAAATCCTGCTTGGCAGCATGGGTGCTCTGACATGTGTGTGTGTGTGTGTGTGTGTGTGTGTGTGTGTGTGTGTGTGTGTGTGTGCACGTTTGCCAGTTGATTGACTCAGGATTGATACAGTAGAACGGGCGCAGATGGCGCCTCTGGGGCAGGAGGCAAGCAGGAGAAACGATGAGCACAAAAGATCAGCCAAGGCACAGCATCGCGGCCCACTTTCAGGACCCAGCAGTGTCACCTGGAGCAGCAAGAACAGCTTTTGGCCCACATGGGAATATTACAGAGCGTGCTACTAGGTATCATGCTGACGTACATGTTTAAGGGGTGGAGCGCAGAGGCAAAGACAGTAATTTGAAAGTGGAAGGGGGGGCAACTTCCAGAGTGAGCCCATTTGAAAGTTGGAGACTGGGGGGAGTGGGGGATGGAGTGGGGAAATCACAATCAGAGGGCAGTGTCATTGCCACGGGTGCATCTTATTCCACAAACCGTCAACAGCTTTTAGGAAGGAACTAAGAGCAAACCTGCTTTAAATGCCATTAGCAGAACACACACGTTGTGCATAACGATGGGAGGAAATGGCACTGAAAATACATAGTGTCAGTAAGACAGGCCTGACAAAAAAGGAGAAGAGGCTCACATTGTAAAGGACCGCTGTCCAGCCCTCCATGGTGATGCACTGAAATACAGTCAGAACGGCGAATAAGATGTTGTCGAACTGCGTGATCCCGTCGTTTGGACCAATCCAGGCGTCGACGCAGTCGTACTTGTCCGGACACTTCCTCACTCCACAGGCAAACTCTACCTCTGATGAGTCCACCGTCTCATTCTCTGTAAACAGGAGGTAAAAGCCCGTTGGACTTTGTGTTTGTATGGCCGTAAAAAAAAGCCATAATCAATAATAATTTTGATAATACAGGAAAATATGGATGTTGTGCTAAGAATATAAACACGGTATTATGTACAATATAATGCACATTGTACTTATTATTTAAAATAAAAATCAGAAATAAAATGTACAGTGTAAGATAAAGTCATAAACACATGAAAATTAAATATATAAATACATACTTTCTTCTTACATTCATCATCTTTTAATACAAAATGCCTGTTTAATACATTCAATATGGAAACAGATGCAAAATTATTAAAAACCGAGAACTCATGTTAGACCCAAAGAACCTTCAAAGATCCTAAGCAAGGTTACACGTTTTTTCTTAAAAATTAAGAAAACAAAAAAGATTAAAAAAAAAAAACAGATCACGCGTGGGTGACTTATTCATTTGTTACTTTTTAAGCTTGTCTGCTGCTGTTTATTTCTCACTAACAAAGGATTTTCACAACCTTTCAATAAAACTGAAAAGCTCGGCTGAATGGCACTGTGTTTTTTTCTCTCTCTCTTTCTTTTACTCGAGGAAACATTTTCAGAACGGAGTGCCACGCACTGAGGACGCCCTCTGTGAGCTGGGCTCAGTGGGAGCGCATGGCGTGGCGGGCGGCTTGCTCACCCAGAATGCTCGGCGCCGGCCGGCAGGTATTGTGCAGCTTGCCGCTGTAGAACTCCAGGCCAATGATGGCGAACATGAGGATGGCAAAGAAGAGGAGGAGGCCGATCTGCAGCAGCGGCACCATGGCTTTTATGATGGACTTGAGCACGATCTGCAGGCCTGCAGAGAAGCTGCATCACTGCTCCGTACACACGTAGGACCTTAGCTCTTCATCTAGGACCTTTCACTGGGCCAGCGTGTAATGTGGTGTAATGTAAAGTTATCTGGTTCAACCTTAAAGTTGAGGGTTAGTAATGAAGCAGACTTCCTTTGTTAAAAATACCCAGACGCTGAAAATTGGGTAGAATTTCTAAGTCACTTTGGCGACTGCGTCAGCTGAGCTACTAAATGTAGAGTGTCAATGGGATTAGTTCCAAATTAAGCAAGGACATTTTTGGAGCAATGACAATCACTCATAGCCCAGGTGAGTGTTACATGTTGGGGGGTTGGTGGTTCTATTGAGGCACTCACTGGGGATTCCCGAAACAAGTTTGAGGGGCCTCAAGACTCGCACCGCCCTGAGGGTCCGCAGATCCACTGGGATGTTCATGTGCGCACCTGCTGTGGCCAGAATCCTGCAAACAAACACACACACACACACACACACACACCAGGCTGTCAACACTGTGCCCTTTGCAAAAACAGAAAGAAACACAAAAATGTCGTATCATCGTTGCAATCACGCAAGCGTTTTATAAAGCAATCGCCAGGAAGTGCAGAGGACCGGTCAGATGTACCACCGGGCTTTGTAAGATTTCTCGCATTTAAGTCATTAGCAGTTGCAAGCGTGTGATGGATTGGCTCAGGGGAGGCATTAATTTTCATTCGGCAGCAATTTGCCACAGCTGGTTTGTAGCACTTCACTTGCAGTATGACACTTCCTCTCTCATGCTGCTAACAGGCCTTCTTTCCTCTTCATCTGTGACATTATCAGGTAGCTCATGCTGATGTACTGTGGAATAGCGTAATACATGGTATCCCTCCAAATGCATGTAATTAATATATAAAACACTCACACACTTGCACACATACACTCCTGTTTTGTAAATAGCAATGATGGCTTACAGTGTGCTAGCTGTTAATGTTTTCAGAATAGTTACACAGCACAGGCATCAGGCTCATATGGAGACAAGGAATTGTTTGCGAGATGGATGGTGGATTTGAAGACAGCACAATATGAGAACTCTGCAAGATGGAGGCACTTTGAGAGGGCAGGGATCACGGCAGAGAACAAGGGCTCTAGCAGAAGCAGGCAACCCCACACCCACGAGCGTCCGCCCACACGGAGACATGGGACGCATCAGCAATGTGTCCTGAGATGGAGGAGGAAGCGAGCTGTCAGGGCTCGCTCCTGCAGCGGTCGCACCTCAGCGGAGGTGGGAGGAGCTGCGGCACTTGAATAAACCTTATCATGTAAGCCAAGCACCTGGTGATTCAACGACAGCGCTCACCTTCCTCAGAGAGAAATTTGCAACTTGCTAACTGGGCTTCATCATTTTTACAGATCAAAATCAACAGAATAGTATATAAAAAAATATTAGAAAAAAAAAAATTATACTTTTGATACAACTTTTTTTTCACATCAACAGCAGCAACTGACCTATGTACTGAGTGAAAGTTTTCGATTCTTTGCTGTGTGCAGTGGATTATCCCATGGCATTAATGATAATGTTTTTTTGTGTGTGTGTGTGTGTGTGTGTGTGAGTGTGTGTGTACATACGTGCAAGTGTACATGCATATTCATGCAGATGTGCATGTGTATTTCAGTGTGTGCATGTGAATTTCCCTCCAAGTCTGTGTCTTTTTGCATGACTGAATGTGTGTGCACACCTGCCTGTGTGTCTCTGTGTGTCTCTGTGTGTCTCTGTGGGAGGAGTGCATAGGGGCAGAGGTTCACTCTGTCCAGTGTGAGGCATGCAGAGCAGACAGAAGGGATGAGGAAAACGCGACCATGACTTTTTGCAGCTGTTGTAAAAGCCACACAGTATATGGGCACATTTTTCCCATTTTAATAAGAAAAGCAAGACAAGAAGTACATGGGTAAGGAAGGCAGAGAGTGAGACAGGGAGCAAGGCAGAGAGTGAGGCAGGGAGTGAGACAGAGAGTGTGGCAGGGAGTGAGGCAGAAAGAGAAGCAGGGAGTGAGGCAGGGAGCAAGGCAGAGTGAGGCAGGAAGTAAAACTGAGAGTGAGGTAGGGAACAGCATACAGAGCGGAGCATGCACGTGGCTTTTACAGCTTGTGTAGAAAAGCTAATTTAAAAAAACCCAAACTGTTGTCCTTTATGTGACATGTGTCTGATTAGGTAAAGTTGTCCCCTAGGATGAGAAAATGGAGTCAGCCAATTTTATTTTCTGATCTTGGTCTTGCTCTCCAGGTGAAACACTTAACTGTACAATTTCAGTAATCAGTGTTTGCATCAACGTGCAGCTTACCATGTAGTGAAAAGGCATCTAAACAAATGACACAGCGCTTTGTGATGCTCAGTAGGACTACCCAAACAACACTGTGCTTGACACTTTGGATAAACTTGCAAACAAAAAAATGGCACAGGATGGCGGAATGTGGCCCGGTGACAGAGCGTAAGAGGGAGACTCATGGAACGTGTTAGCCGTGGGAAAGCGACTGAGCAGAGCCCGGTCACATGACGGGTCACGGCTTCAGTGCTCAGCACCACCGAGACAACCCTGGACTCACAGAGCAGGGTACAGAAAAAGAGATCTGGAAAGATTACTGAGCCAGGTTGGAAAAGTCCCCAGTGGGAGATGGGGGGTGATTTTAATAAGACTGTTCTTTCCATTTCTTTTTAAAGACAGTTGTGCCATTAGAACTGGCTCTTACTGAATATGGCTGAGGGGAAAACTACATTCTTTTTTTAGATTTGCACATTATAAGACCATCCCCCTCACCCACCAGTTGCCCTATTTTTTCCAAGTGTCTGAGGAGACAAATAAATCTGTCTAGTGGCGGCCCTCCTCCTGCCCCCCAACTGTGGGAAATTTGGGCTGAAGTACAACCTCACGGTTTCCATGAAATGGGTCAAACCGCTGAGTTGTGAGGCCATTATGTGCAGGTTGAAAATCAGTGCAATCCGTCAGGTCTTTGGAGACATTTGTGGAACATCTTCAGATGACGGCATCTTGTGTTTTCAAACAGCTGGCTCATCTGCGATGGACCACATCATCCAATGTGCATCAAGTAAAGGACCAGGTCTTGCAAACTACATGATTATGCAAGTAATGTTCTTCAAATGATCCAAGCAGCAAGACCAAACAATGGGTCTTGAAGTGTACTCGGTCTGGGTTTTTCTTAGCCTTGGTGTTAACCACAGGTCAGCCCTCATTGTCATAATGATATCAATACAAAGTCAGCTCACCTGCAGAAGCCAACATGAGCTAAAATGCATTGTGAAAGCTGGCTGTCAAGGAGACTGCTACATCACTATGAACATCAAGCGGACGCACTCTGGACGTGAGACACTTCACTAAATTCTCAGAGAATATTTCACTCCTATTTTTGTGTAATTCACCAGGTGCTGCCTGCCTATCAACAGTACAGTCATTCTGCATGCAGTGTTGTGTAGGAGAAGAATAGAAGCCACACAATATCCACTGCATTCACAGGGTTCCAGAACTGTTTGTCAAGGTGGAAAATTGTGAGAGGCATTAAGCGAAATGTCCAGAAATGTGTGTGCAGATCGACTGACACCTACTCAGGTGACACCTGCCCAGGTGCTTACAGAGAGCCCTGTTTCCAGCGCCGCAGGGCCTCTGTCGCACACATGTTGAGTCACAGCCGAGGACAGCTCAGTCAAGGTCTTTCGAATTTGTCAGCTTGTGAGAAATCAGACTGAGTTTGACGAGGAGGTCAATGAATCTGAAACGCCTCCATTTTCTGAGCTCTCAACACAAAGATGTCATTATGTGAGAAGAAAATGTATATATCTTTTTGCTCTACATTTCAGTTTAGTTTTTGCCCCTTAAATTTTAAACATTTAGGTTTCGGGCATGGGTGATTCTATCATTTTTAAAAATGGAGTGACCACAAAAGGCCATATTTAACATACAGAGGCCAACCGTATATCTTACTCTGATATGTAATTCTTTACTTAAATGACTAATGACTAACAGGACGCACTAAAGGGACCAATCAGATTTCAGCTAGGGCAGTGCCCTTAGGCCCCACCCATACATTCACCTATGGTTATAGGGCTTAGTGTTAACAGGAGATAATTATGTCAGTAGCTAAAAGTATTAAGCTGTTGTGGCAGCATAAATATTTACTGAGGACACCAAAATCCATAACATTTTTTTTTGTAATGGGTAACTTCATCTCGACAGTCAATTTCCTGAAGCAACATTCACCGAACACTTTGAAATGCGCAGACACACACTGAAACACCACATGAATTGCAAGCGCTTTTCAGTGCTCTGAATGCTGCAGCGCCTCACAAAAACACGGGAAAAGCCTTGCAGTCAGGACACGAGGTCGGCAGCGGTGGCGGCAGCAGTGTCCGTGGGTGGCAGCACGCGGCTCGCTGCCCTCCCACTCCCACGCACACACACACGCACACACCATCCCTACTTTGACGAAAACACGTCTCTCACTGAAGCCCTGTCTGCTGCCAGATGGCTTATGAATCACAACAACACCCCCAGATCAATTATTCATCCTGGCTAAAGAGGCACACTTCGCTTAATTGTCACACACCTAATCAAGGGGGAAAGACTAGCAGAGATGGGTGGTGCAAGTGCTGGTGCTGTGGGAGTGGGAGTATCAGCACGTGTTGTCCTGCAAGGCCAGCACTGCCAGCAGAGCAGGTCAAGAAACTGAATTCACAACCAGAAGGTTGTGTGTTCAAATACAAGGAAAAGCATGGCTGTTATACCTCTAAAAGCAAAGTGTATCAGCTCAGTAGGAGAAAAATAACAGTGAAATAAGCTGCGTTGGATCCTGCCTGTAATTCTAAATGTACACATGCTTTACATATTTTACAGGCAGTCAAAAAGGGGCAGTAAAAATGTTTCATCCACCATTACATAAATTGCTGAGGTACATATGGGCACACCTGAGCTGGACTGCATTTAAATCATGTATTCAGTGTACCCTGCTTAGCAAATCGTTTGCGTTGGCATTAAAGAGAGATTTCAGAAAATTACATCCTAAATCCATCATATGTACACGCACATCATCGTACTTAAAATATGCAATTATGCAAACTTAGCTCTTAAGAAAATTGTCCTGCTTGACAGTAGAACAGAGCAGGAGACAATGCTTCTTCAATGACTTCTTTGACAATTCTGGCATGTGTTGGCTCTCCATTCAGAAAGAGCTTGATTACGGCTGCTCATCAACCATTCATCTGTGACGCTAGAACAGCGTGAGAACAATGGCGTCCAAACCTCTCCCCCCTCACAGGTAAACTTAAAACAACACACTTGCCCATACCCATCTGCATTCTTGACTAAACAAAGTCGATAGTCCTCATATTAAAGGCAGACTAACAAACCTGCCACTGTGCTGTGTGAGAACCTTTAATTTTACGCCTATTCGGTGCTATGGTGATGAGAAGGTACCAGCTCATTTGAGCCCTTGAACAGGATAATGTGTGTCCAATGCTGACAAGGCCTCTGCAAACAGCATCTTCACCTTTGAAGCCATGCAGGACAATCCAGTATGAAAAGAACTTTTTCTTACAAAGGAGTGCTCTACAAGACCAAGATGTTAGACCTGGGTTTTGAAAACACCAAATGAATCCGTCATATTAGATTCAAGCTATCTTCAACCAAATTACTTTATTGCATTTACATGAATCGCATCCTACATTCATTTTGCATCGCATCATCTTTTGTAGTCTGTAACTGAGGAATTCAGCGCACAGTTTTCAGCAGCCAAGGAAACCTTCCCCAGGTGGCGTTATCCTAAGGTACAAAGAGCCTAAAATCATCACGGCCTCGTTCTAGCGCCTCACGCTCCCATATCTCCACATCAGGTCCACAATCTACATATGATTTCCTAACAGGGTTATGAATAATGTTGCGTTAAGTTCCTGGCATGATCCCGGGGCAGACTACCAAACCAATGCTGAAAAATAACAACCACTGCCCAGGCAGCTTCCCTGCAACACCAAAACCAAACACGCTAACAAGAAGATCGCTTCTCATGTGGTTTCTTCCTATACAAGAAAACACATATGAAGTTTAACGGTACCTTTAACTGGCATGAAGCACACTATACTGATCCTAAGCTGCTTTAAGACACTCACATCAGTAAAAATCGCTAATTTAGCAGTTGGTCCCTGCAGGTTTGCTATTGCTGCAGTTCATTAATTTCTTTTGAAATGAGAGGCCGCCAGTCCTGACCTACTGGCCTTGTTTCAATTCTCATGCCGAGCTGATACACTTACTTTGTATACTTTTCTGTTAAGTCTGACTTACTTGTCTGATCAGTGTAGACCGATGCATCCATGATACAGACTGATGAATTACAGCAGAAAAAGAGTCAGAGACCCGACCTCAGCATAGCCTCAGCACTTTGACGTAGGTCTGCAGACTTCAAAGCTCAGCTTCATGGCAAAAGTATAAAATGTCAAACTCATTCATTCCTATGTTATACCAAAGTACATATCTGATTCAAGATCCCAGAGTAGTACACAAGTTAAGGTAATAATGGAACTCACTCACACACACACACACACACACACACACACACATCCATGTACCCCAAATACACCCACACGTGCACACAAGCACACGCATGCACCCTCAAATACACCTATACACTTACACACACCCTTGTACCCCCCCCACACACACACACACACACACACACACACACACACACACACACACACACACACACACACAACAGTTATAGCTGTATGTATACTGTGGTAGGAAAGTGGAGCACCCAGAGGAAACCCAAGCAAACGCAGGGAGAATATGCAAACTCCACAAATACACAAACACACATGTTCCCACACACCAACACACACACACACACACACACACACACACGCACGCACGCACGCACGCACGCACATACACACACGAACACACGTGCACACACACAGAGTTGGTGGCCAGAATCAAACCCAACACTCTGCAGCTGACAGCTATTAACCTTCACTTCGGCTCCAGGCATCACCTGAGGCTTACAGATGAGCCACACCTATGTCATCATTCCAATGACATGAGGTCACAAACGTGGCCTGTGGGTGCTGAGAGGCACCAGGCAGATCAGTGCTCCACATGGGATGTTTGCTGCACTGATTCAGGTTAAATTCCTCAAGGGTAAGGTTCTCAGGGGCAGCTGCCCTACTTTGAATCCTTGTGACATTTTGGTCACACGTACAGTCCCTAAATCACGGAAAAATGTGTGCTGAGATGATACAGGGCGGCCATGCAAACCAGCAGTGATAGAACAGTGTAGACCGCAGGGCTGTATCCTCTGCAGATTTACCTTTTTATCATCTGTCTTTATGACGATTCTCCCTTTATGTAAGTCAATCCAGCAGGAAAAAAAAAAGAAAAAAAAAAAGGTGTGGGAGTTTGGGTGAGATGACATGTCAGCATGCCAAAAGCTATCTCCATGGAACAGTATGTATTTAACAAGGAACAGGGGTTTAAGGAATCTGTGGCAGGAATGTTCATTGAAATGTGTCCTCTTGGTTCATTAACATCATTCAGACATCATGGACGTGCCGTCCATCAGAGCAGGCATGAAACAAAGGCAGACCAGAAACTAGTGGAGCATGCAGGAACTTCACACTGAGTCTGTTTTAAGCACAAATTCATTAGTTATATATAATTATGGTTGTGAACTGCCTCTGACATGCTGTCCCTGTGCTGAAGGTGTTCTCTTTAGAATGTCAGAGACACAATGCTACACGCTTTCTCAAAAGCCTAACAAACTAATACGTTAAAGTGCGTAGAACCGAGCTTGCAAACAAGAGGTAACCCTGCATCTCACCTCAATGGGAGTAGCAACAGGAACATGTGCTAACCAGCATGGCAAGGAGGACTGCATGTGGCGAAGGTGCCAATCAATGTCATTAAAGATCCTGCAGCTCACCCAGTGGTACCCAGGCCCAGGATAACAAGGGTCTCTTTCACATTTGAATCACTGGAGTCCTGAGCCAGGAGATGATAAGTTTTAGGCACGACTGCCAATCCAACGCCAATCCACTTAACCACCCACCCACTCTCACTGCCTCAACAGCACTTCTCTGGCAGCTCTGTCCTGCTACAACAGTAGGAACTCAGCCTTCCTGCTGTAATGCAGCATAGGACTGTGCGGCATACACGTGTGAGTGCACATGCACACGCACGCGCACACATACACACGCACTCACAAACACACTTACACACACGGCAACACGCACGCGCGCACTCACACATACGCATACACACACGTGCACGAATGCGCACGAGTACGCAAACACGTGCACACGGACATGCACACACACACGCACACATGCGCACAAACACACACACTCAAACAAACATGCATGCATACACACACCTGAATACACACACACGTGCACACACATGCATACACATATGCACACAAGCACACATGTACACAGAAAACCACAGATGCCTGTACCGCAAACAAAAAAAACATAAATATGAAGCACACACAGAGACAAGAAACTGTCACAGCAGCAGTGGTGAATGCCCAGCATCTACAATCATGCAGGAAACAGCGCAGGTGTCATTATTCCCACCATGTTCAGACACTCACTGTGGCCTACATGTACCAATTCACCTCCAACACTGCTTGTTATTTTGAAAAATATGCTGCCACCAGTGTGACCTGAGTTGATGGTCTGAGATCTTGAGAACATCAGCATTTTCTTCATTAGGCTTCTCTCTGCCCTCCCATTGTGAAGTCTCCTGATAGAGACGTACTTATTCACCATCATGTGACAAATACATACGGTATTGTACATAGCATCACACAGCACCAGCAAACCAGGTGACCACAACAAAAAAATCTAGTTTGTACTCTTGGGAAACAGTTTGGGCTAAATAAATCAACTGGTATTTTAAATAAATCAAACATGGCACACTTTTACCAGATTGCAAGCTTTGAATTCAATATTACCAAGCATTGTCAAGTTAAATTCTGTAAAACATTGAAATGAAAGTCTTTAGCAAATAGTTCTTTGTAGCTTTAATTTTTTTCTTGGCTATAAACACAGACATCTGTTTTCATCCTTTTAGCATTTCACTTTAAGCTCATAATCGAAAAGAATAAGTGATCTGAGTATCATAACCCTTTTGCATTTAACATGAGGAACTCCAGGAGTCCATTTCTAAGAATCTTACTGACCAATGTACATCTATGAACAGAAACAACCAGTCATTCATGTGCACATGATGAAATTATCTATCCATCCATCCATTCGCTTTACCACGTCATCCAAATCAGGGTCGCGGGCAATGATGAAATTAAAGGACAGTAATTCTATGCTGTTGAGACAATCTGCTATAGCACACTAAACCACATGTACCGCGTCAAAGGCACACCATGGTGAAAAGCTGCTCTTCTCAGAGAGGCAAAGGCAGTGAGCAATTTCACAAAGACTGAACCAGTCCTTAATGTGAAAAGGTGTAAAGTGAAGCCTTGACTCAGGTCAGCTGTATATTTTGACCTTGTTGCTAGGAGACAACCCTACCAAATGTCAGTGCTGCGGTCCCTTGACATACTGTCACTCTTCCCTTTTGGATCATAAACAGCAGCTCTGGACTAGCAGTACATTGATGCACCTTTAGAACATATCTGAGAACTATGAACACAAGCTCCACATTTTATCTTTAAAATGACACACCGTACATTCAACCTACCATGATGGGACACAGTATTACACTGTTATCCCATTAGTAAAACCATGATGATCTCATCAAAGTGAGTCACGACAGCCTCTTTACACCCATATTCTGACTGTTCAGATTCTCTAACTAAAGCCTCACACTCATGTTCCCAATGTATAATTCAACACATTTAGATCTGACTTGACAAACATTTCAATGGAAGAATTAAAATGTGGCTAATTGTCAGGTAAGTACGGGAGAAGGAGTGCTGCGATATAAACCTGTGAATGTGTTTGGCAACGACTCAACAGCTTTGTTCTCAGCTCTTAAAACAGTATATTTCATCCATCCATCCATTATCTTAACCGCTTATTCCTGGTGAGGGTCGCGGGGAAACCTGGAGCCCATCCCAGAGC
>JABJVR010048258.1:0-45755 GCA_025773905.1 Chitala chitala
ACCCACCGGCCCCCAACCCCCCCCCCCAGGCAAATGCCCTCAAACGCCCCCTCCCACGCAAATGCCCTCAAAGGCCCCCTCCCAGGCAAATGCCTGACTTGCCTCTCCTGTTGCAGCACCGCTGAATAAAACGTTACATTTCAGTGCCCTTGTTTTTACAGTGGTCTCTGCCATTCTACTTATAAATTGTGTTTGTTACATACATTAAACAGACCTATTGCATACAACATCCTACATCTTGCCTGTTGCAATAGTGAACAGACCCACATCAGTTTCTCCAGAACAATTTGCAATCCTATTTGGATGCAGAATGAAAGCATTTTACAGGATTATTCTAGGTGTGGTGGTTCAGTGGATTCATTTCAATAAAAACCTCTAAACTGTTTTCAGTCAAAGTTGACTTCCCTGTAATGGGTTCACATCCATCAAGACAGGATCTGTCTTTTACCCTTTACTACCTGAGACAGGCTCTAGAACCTCTATGGCTCTGATTTTTACATTAGTGTGTAAATATGCTTTATTATTTACAGTGGCAATTCTACCATCTGTTGGGCCCCTAGACACAAATTCACAGGGGGCCCCTCCAACCAACATTCATCACCATTATAAAATCTCAGAGAAAGGAAAAATTTCAAAATATAAACTTTTTTAATTTCAAAAAAAATTTCACATTAGTTTTATTTTTTAAATATTAATAATAACATTATACAACAGTTAGTTTTGACCAAGGAATTTTGTTTGATTTGGTCGAACAAAAGGCATTCCAAGAGTGTTGATATACAGTATAAATGCACTGAGGCATTTAACAACATATCTAACTCGCTTCACATGTGTTCTAATAATCATTAGTTACACTCAACTGTAATAAAGAAACAAATCATAATCTTTATGCTTATTACTGCCAACTAATAAATGTTGTTTGTCAATTTAATACAGTCAATATAAGGTCAATTTAACATGCTTTCATGTTATAGAATTAGAATTCCTCAAGTTAAATGTTTGAATGTTCTTACTGGGCATAGCTTTCACTATTCATTATTTACTAGTTACGTTTCATTTGATCGTGACAATGTAATTTCACATAGATCCAATACAGAGGATTAAACTTTTATGTTGGAGCCTGAACTATGGCTATTTAGGATTTAACAAATACAGCAAAATGAAAATATACAGTTTTCAGCATCATACAACTACTAGGACTACACTACACTTATGGAAAATACAATAAAATACACACCACACCATGCATAGCACAATAACTCACACCAATACATTTTAGTAATTTAGAGTACAAATTTCTTTGCGTCTAAATTTCACAATTTAGCATTCATAGCCTAATAGTTAGCTTGGTGAGACACAGCTTTTATCAGTTAACTACAAAAAGCAGAGCTGGACACACTAGGTGAGGGATGTCAAAATACAGTCCTGGAGGGCCGCAGTGGGTGCAGGTTTTTGTTTCAGCCAATTTCTGCTGTTAATTGACTCTGAATGTCAATAATATAAACATTATTGACTTTTGTATAATTTGTATAATTACTGTGTTAATCCAGAAATTCAGACAACCTTAATAAGTATTTAATAAGAGTTGTAAAAACAAGACAAAGACACTGATGTTGCTTCTTATAATTTTTAGCAGTTGTGATACATCTTTAATCTTTAAATCCATTTCTTAATGATCACTTAAGTCACAGCTCCTAATTAAACATTCTTTGTCGCTGGCACCTGCTTCTGCTGTTTACTAATTATTACAATTTGAATACAATTAATGACTACTGGTTTGAATTAAACACCAGACAAAATTATCCTTACAGATTCTGCAGTTAGAGTACCTTTGTAATATGTGATTTATATTTTGTTACAGATCTTAAAGCACAAGTCTCACTTAATTTTCTTTATAACTGTTAAGGAAACTCTCACTTTATTAATACAACTAAGTGCAAACAGATGGAAATGATCAGGAAGAATGAAGAGAAGCGAGGATGTACCTATAATTGGCTGGAAATAAAACCTGCACCCACTGTGGCCCTCCAGGACCATACTTTGACACCCCTGCACTAAGCTGCTCTGCAAGCAAAGTTAACTAATATTAAATGTCACAATAAACAAAAGAAATAATTCAATGCTAGTGGGAATTACGTTATTCAAGTGTCTCCACTACAGTTAAGACTAGACTAGCAGCATTTAGTTTAGTATTATATTTAATCGTTATCTGCTGCACTTACCACTGTCTTGCTTTCTTTTCCCCTCCTCCTCCTCTTTTTTCTTCTTTCTTTTTTCACTCCCAGAAGGATAACACCTCATTATTTTCTTTGAGTTAGTTTAGTTGTACTCATGAGACCTGTTTGTTTACACAGAATCATGCACTCCACTTGCAATGGGAGTGAGAGGTGGGGCCCCCTTAGGGAGATTAGGTCTCCCACCGTCATTGAAAACATGCACATTGCCACTGTTGTATTTTAAAGATAGTCAGTCAGGCAATGCCTGCCTTGCCTGCTGGGAAGCGATGGTTTCAGTTATTTACAACATGTTTTCATTGGAAAGTATCATACCTCCTTTCACAAGAACACTCTTGTGAAAGGAGGTATGATACATTGTACATGGGCAAGCACATATACTCTGACAACCCTGCTTTGTGCCTGTACTCAGTTAACATTGGAATGCATATGTTTAGGACATCATAGACATATATTGCACTGCACATGAGCAGACATTTACATTTACTTATCCAGTGTGTCAAAACAAGATTTGAAATATTAACAAATTTGACGCATACCTTGCTAATATGGTGAGTTCAGCACCAGACTGCCGTTTTTTCACTTGCCAGTGCATAGAAAAGCCTAAAAACATGACTGCAGAGCACAGAAAAGCCTAAAAACATTACTGCACTGGCACAATAAAAACCCTGAAAAAGTAAAATTAACTGCTAATACATATCCAACACCATTCTCGAGATCAGCTGTTAAAGCTATGCACGTGATTTAAAAACTGGAAAGCGCCGCAGGAAAACGTTATAAAACGTTATAAACCGACGTACTACTGTATTCACTTCATGTAGTGTATTAGCTCCCTCTAGCGGAAGATTTCTAACAACCTCAATTACAACGACTAACGTGTGAGCTCTGAATCGTTACAAATGAAGATATCAATAAAATTGTGCATGCATGTATTTACAGCAAATTAAACTTAAAACTTAAAGTGTTAGCAGGAGAAGGAAATATGATGACAAGTCCTATACTGTCCTCACTCCATTGGTTTGCTAATAAATGCAACATTGATTTTCAAGGTTCTTGTGCTAGAGTACAGCTTATAAGCACAAGCCAAGTTGATAAATGCATACACTCCAAAAAGTTCACTGAGATCTCAAGATCGAGCCCTTTTTGTCATTCCACATAAAAGTAAAAATACTATTGCTAGACAACTTATGCTTTATAAAGTCAGACTTTTCACCCAAGGGGTCTTGGCAGCCTACACAGATGCACTTCTAGACCCGGTATACAGATGGACTTTTTATTCAGTTAGATAGTCCTGAGATTGATTTTGTACTCTATAATGTTAATATGTCAATGGGAGTTGTGCAGCCAGTTGACCTTGGACCCCCAGAGGTTTTGGTACACAATATTGACATTTTGCTTACTCACCATTGTTGTCACTGTGGAGCAGGTACATTGGACCCAGATCTCCTGCACATAACATGAAATTTTCAGTTCTGAACTACTTGCCAGAGCAGACACACCATCTTTACTGCTCAATATATGGCATTACATCCCAGTCTTAGTCTGTAGGGTTCAATATTGAGTTGACCCACCCTTTGCAGCTATGGGAAGGCTGTCCACAAGGTTTAGGAGTTTGTCTATAGGAATATTTGACCATTCTTCCACAAGCGCATTTGTGAGGTCAGGCACTGATGTTGGACAAGAAGGCCTGGCTCGCAGTCTCCACTTTAACTCATCCCAAAGGTGTTCTATCAGGTTGAGGTCAGGACTCTGTGCAGGCCAGTTGATTTCCTCCACCCCAAACTCGCTCATCTATGTCTTTATGGACCTTGATTTGTGTACTGGTGCACAGTCATGTTGGAACAAGAAGGGGTCATCCCCAAATTGTTCTCACAAAGTTAGGAGCATGAAATTGTCCAAAATGTCTTGGTATGCTGATGCCTTAAGAGTTCCCTTCACTGGAACTAAGGGGCCAAGGCCAACCCCTGAAAAACAACAACCCCACACCATAATCCCCCTCCACCAAACTTTACACTTGGCACAATGTAGTCAGGCAAGTACCATTCTCCTGGCAATGGCCAAACCCAGACCATCTGATTGCCAGACAGAGAAGCGTGATTTGTCACGCCAGAGAACATGTCTCAACTGCTCTAGAGTCCAGTAGTAGCCACTGCATCTGACGCTTTGCATTGCACCTGGTAATATAATGCTTGGATGCAGCTGCTCAACCATGGAAATCCATTCCATGAAGCTCTCTGCACACTGTTGTTGTGCTAATCTGAGGGCACATGAAGTTTGGAGGTCCATAGCTATTGACTCTGCAGACAGTTGGCGAATTCTGCGTACTGTGCGTTTCAGTATGTGCCGACTCCACTGTCATTTTACATGGCCTACCACTTTGCAGCTGTGTTGCTGTTGTTCTCAGTTGCTTCCACTTTGTTAGTGGCATTATAACATTTACCATGGAATACTTAGTAGCAAGGAAATTTCACGGATAGACTTATTGCACAGGTGGCAACCTATCACAATACCGCACTTGAATACACTGAGCTCCTGAGAGCAACCCATTCTTTCACAAATGTCTACATACCAAGGTGCTTGATTTTATAAATCTGAATCCAATGATTTGGAGGGGTGTCCCAATATTTTTGACAATATAGTATATGTTCCAGGCCCAAAACCACAAAAAAGTTTGAGATGACACCACACAATGTTTGTCAGTTAACAAAACATGCTTTATTACCACCAAATATTTAACCAGTTGGTCATAAAAAGCTTAGAGAAAAATCGATGACAATCTCTTATTGGAAGTCAGCAATGCCATGGTACTAATATGGTCATTTGTGTTTGTTTAACAGCTCCTTCAGCTTGGACTCATCAGCTCCACTAAGTTCATCCACCTAGAATAAAGGGGGAAACCAACACTTTAAGACATAAAATAAGAATCATGCTTTTAAACAGGTAGGCTAAACAAACAAAACTGTTCTATATGCTAAATGAGCAAAACTACATGCACTTAAATAAGGAATACAGCAAACGTTTATGGTTATGTTATTGAAATCAGGAATTAAGTTCCCCAAAGTCTTGTGCCATCAATTACTGACCATAGCCAATAGGAATTAGGTTAAATGTTGAGTAAAGCCCATATGGGCTTTACTCAACTTGGGCTTTCCCAGAAAAACCCATAATCCAAGCCTCACCTTGACTTCATTTTTGTAGAAGTGGAATGTAGGCATGCATTGTATTTTACAGAAACTGGAAACGTCCTGGGATAAGAAGAAAGGGTGGGGAGAGACCTATATGAACTTACACAACTCCACTTTTAAACACAAAAGCGGTCAAAGCACAATACAATTTCAGGAAAGAAAATCAGTCAAAACAATGACAATCTCTTGCTAGCCAAAGGTCAAGAAAGTTGGGGGGGGGTGAACCTAGGTTAAAAATTGGCCAAGCAAGTATAATACAAGCCTTATGATTTTATAGACATTTTGCATGTTTACTTTGGTCTTTGAAGAAAAAGAAAGCTACCCTGCTCAACTTTAACAGTTGGTCATCAGCTGGAATTAAAATTTGATGACTAGGAACAGCTGGAGGAAGACACCTAGACATACCTACCCAATTACCTTTAGACCCTAAAAATGCGCTCCAGAAAGGTCAACATAACAAATTTGTCTGGAATGGCAACAGACAACTTTCCCAAGCAGGAGACAAGTTAACTCAGTATCTCTCTACAGCATTAATAAGGGCGGGAGCTACCATACCTCTGCCTCGTCCACATCAACCTTCAGAAAAACAACGTTTCCATTTTCTGGTTGTTCCGAGAGAGACTGAGATGAAGAGAAACAGAGATACAATTATGGAGAGACACTCCATAAAACTAACAAGTTAGTTTGCTGTGGTTAAACCTTGTCTGTGTTAGAAACACTGTTAGAGACGTTCAGTTAAAAAGGTCCATTGAGGTCAGTTTCCAGCCTAAAATGAATGTTTTGGTTGTAAATTTTTTCTATTACTGGTTTTTAAAAACTCGAACTTTTTAAAGGTTTTAAAAAAACATAATAATTTGCTCATTTAGGCCTCAACTACTATTGGCTAAAACTATTGGCTGAAACAAAAACTTGCACCCTTGGAGGTCCTTCAGGACCATTACTGGGATCCCCTGGTTTACTGAACTGTTAACACTAGCCATATGATGCAGCATTCACAAAGCTACCACATTGAAAAGCTACAGGCACTGCCTCCAAAGAATACATTGGAATACATTTTTTGGGTTGTTTTTTTCCACCCTCAGAAATAAGGTTTTTCCCCCATTTAAACTTTTTTTTGGATATCATGAAGAAATGTTATTTTGAGCGCACGCATCAAGAGTCCGACTGTATCATTAGCTGAGTGCATCATTACGGTAAAACACACAAATCAATAGAGACAAATTCCAATCTTCACTCTGTGCCTATAGTGCTTTTTTACAAAATCAATTATACAATTTATTTTACTCAGTCCAACTGCAGCTACAACTAGCATTAGGCTCAAGAACATTCTTTTTTAAAGATGCATTAAAATGCACTTATCCAGCTGGTAAATCATGTTAGGTAAAAAGTCAGTGGATATTATAACATCATACTTAAAACATTAGTTAATAGGATTTTTTTTTCCCCCTGATAACTCTTGATTCCAACTATAGAGTATATGTATTGATTAAATGCTCTCATCACATAATTAAAATATTCAGGCAGCTGCACCCTATCTTTGGGTGAAAAACATTGAGGAAATTATGACATTGATTCTCACCACTGACTACTATATCTAGGACAGGAGTAGTACTGTGTACCTGTGTGTTCAATAGAATCAAAACCTAACCTTTTGACATTACTGCACATACTGCTTAATGAAAAGGCAAACACCACGACAAACTGTATAGCGGGGGGGGGAAAAAAAAAAAAAAAAAAAAAACCACACACACAAACATGCCACTGCTACCTTAAAACTTGATAGCGGCAATTAATAATCACCTTATTCTCCTTTATCACCTCGACTTGCTGGTGGGAGACAGGGGTTGGTGTGCACCTCAACATTTTTAAAGTGTGCACAAGGCCCAAATTGTAAACGTTATGATGAAATATTCTTCACAAGGTATAATTATGACTTGTTAATATTTCCAGGTTTTTGACAAAGTTCTTACTAGAGCTACTGAAAACCATGTAAACTGTGTCTACTTTCAGTTTAATAACAGAGCACGTTTTATGTTTCGGGTTAACCTCCAGGACTGAAACGATATTTTGGGAACCTACCCATCACTAAATTATTTTAGAAAATAAATTTAAATAATATATACGTGACCTGGATTACAGACTGACATATACACATACACAGGAAAGAATGATAACCATGAACAAACAAATGAAACGATGAATAAAAACACACCACACCCACCTTGAAGATGGGCCCGATCCTCTGACACGGACCACACCATGTTGCCGTGAAGTCCACCACCACCAGCTTGCTGCCAGCATCAACTAGCACCTTTTTAAAGCTCTCCTGTGAAGGAAAACACACACACACACACCATCACTGATGCATCAAAAGGCAGATGCAAGCTTTAAGAACAATGAATAAATATATGGCTTATAGCTCTAGTCTACAATATCAGAAAATAACTGAAATCCTGCCACTTTCGTTTTAAAAGTCATCGTACTTAGACGTTATATTGAAAAACCGGATAAACTAATCGGAATTCCTGACATGCGAGTCACGTCACATACCAAAAGTAACGATTAAAAACTAATCAGTGCACCAACTGCTAAATGGGTTGTTGAAATAATGAAGTGAAATTGTTTTATGGTCAAAATAATCCATCTAAGATTTTCACAAGTTAGGTACAGACGTCAACTTAGCTACAATTTCGGGAAGTAGACGCGAGTTTCCTTTTACTTACGATCCAGTATATCATGTTCAGATTAGAATGCGTTTCGCCCAACATATAGGTTTTACTAATTTCATCACATCTGAAATCGCTTTCTGTACTAACAAGCCATTAAAACGCGTACACACAAAACTCAGTCGAAGTGTGGTATTTTCATGAGGTAAAGATGGCGATTAAAATGCTCTGGGACAGAGGGGAACGCTGCAAATTCCGCTACCACCGCATGACTTAATTCGGCATCTAAGTAAAACGAGCAGGCAAACATACACAAAACCGACTCTGTATAATCTCCAGATGCACAAATAATTAAAAATTCATCTTAAGTCTATTTCGTCACCCACCACCATGTCTTACCAAATCTTTGATTTCGGTGATCATTTTTACGTAAATACTCTTCGTCGGCCTAACTTTCAACTTTATTGTATCCGCGAATAGCTGGAAAACACAACGGTCAGCCCAGTCACCGACTTTTGTAGACAAATGGGCGGCCCTGTCTCTTACGCACTACTTCGGATGCAAGTCAGCATGACTCACAAGGATGGCTACCCACGTGACACCAACGTGGAGCTATGGATATGTTCCGGTCATCAGTGAATAAACACGCCTAGTTTCACAAATGGGTTATGTGCATTATGTTTCTGATCATTTCTGATAGCTCCAAACGAAATTTGAGCTAAGCTTTGAGTACATTTTTCAAATTGATACGTAACGGATATACAGGAAGATTTTGCTGCGGAACTACGACTAATCACCGCCCACATGTCACAATTCGCAGATTACTACCAATCATAATGGAATGTTTGCTGCGCAGAACTGGGACTCGAGGTTACCAGCCAATGATCAACAACGTATAACGTAAGGTGGTGCCCTATTGTGATTGGACAACGTGGCCAACAGATGTTACAAAACGTAACCTATGGGAAGTTGGCAAATCTTTTAATTGACAAGGCACGGTAGTCGTAGCAACTACAATACGAAAAACAAAAAAACAAAAACGAAAAACTGTTTCCAAGCATTTATTGGTGCTCAGTATGTTTAAGCAAGTACATACGCTGTGCTTTACGTCACTCCGAAGACATACACATTTTTTACGTTATTAAAGAAAATCCCAATCTTTTAAACAGTCCCAAGTTTTTGAATAGTTTCTTCGTGCATTTCAACAAACTTAATCAATCCACCTCTTACCCTATGAAAAATCAAGTCGGTACTAAAAGTAAATATTATTGAATTTAATTTAATAAAATGTTACATGTTTTCATACATGAATTAATATTTAGACAAATATGAAATCTTAATGTTATTTCCTCCATTCTAAAATGTGCAGATTTTTATTAAAATTGTGGGATTAGCCTGTGGTCCAGTAACTGCTTACCTGCTAAAGGCTGTCTGTTGAAAATTAGACTTATGATATTGCACTGTAGTCTATTTTAATTACACGTACAATTAGTTCATTGGAGGTCAGGTCAGGCAACAGGGAGGAGGCGAGGGCAGTCCAAAGTCTCCTGTCTGCCAAAATCAGGGTGGGCAAGGCGGTTTAATCGAAGGAAACTTGAACTGCTTCTGAAGCAAAATAACACCAGTGAAGTGTGGAGAGGGATGAAGAACATTACAGGTTATAATGCAAGCAGCCTGGTGACTGAGGGTAGTGTCTATTGTGCCAATGAAATTAACATCTTCTTCTTCACATTCTGGTACATGTTTGCGTGTATCCAACTAAGCAATGAGGTAAGGTCCAGTCCACGTGTATCCTAATTCACACCTATAACATCTTTCAGCTACTTTGCATTAGTTCTGCACAAAGTGTACAATATGCTCACAGGAGGTCTTTTAAGCCACACAAAAATAAAATCACATAACTTGCAAAAAAGGGTAACAATTTATTCCATGTAAAGAAAATGTTTGTTGAAAGCATTTATAATTTGTAGAAAATTCCAGAACACGATGAAAAAGGTTGTGTGACAGCTTCACACCTGGACAACAGCTTTCCCAGTGTTCTCACCCTTCAGCATTCCAATGAAGGCTGTTGGCATGTTCTCAAATCCCACAGTTAGGTGTTCAGTGTACTTGATCTTCCCCTGCCAGAGAAAATTACACACAGTACATATATGTCATGCAAAAATCCTGTCTGTGCAGCTTTACAGTAGTTAAAGCGAAATCACCATTACTATCATTGAAACACAATTGTTACATTTATAGGAGGTGGGACAGGGCGTGAATAAAGAGTTTTGTTTTTCATACCTCACTTATTACATGAATAATAAAATCTTTGTGAAAGAATAACTGCAATTACTGAAGAATCACTTGCTCATGTTTTTGAAAATGAAACTTTTGGAAAAAAAGGATCGTTTTTAATTGAGTTCAATGATTCTTTTTGCACATCACATACCTCCATTCTCCTTAAGCCTCAGCAGCTTTTGGTTTGCTTCTATAGTACACAGTGACCAAGTACACTATACTTGGGTGTTAAACACCAGAATTGTCTTTCTTTTCTCCAAGAAACAAGACTGCATGCTACGTGTTCTACTACACGAGCATCCTACAGTGCACAAGCACGTTAATGCAGATTTCCTACAGTAAATGTGCTCTACCATACAGATGCCTTATATTACATGGGTTGTGCTGTACAGGTGTCTTATTATATATGGGTTGTAACGTACGGATATCTTACTGTACATGGGCTCTGTTGTACAGATTCTCTATCGTGCATGAATTCAGCTGTACCGATTCCCAACAGAATATGGGCTCTACTGTACGGACAACCTGTGGTACACGTTCTGCTGTAGGGATGTCCTAAGGTAGATATGTTCTCTGTAGTACTGCTATATGGTGCTTGCCTGTTTCACCCAAGCCAACAATCTTTGTAGAGATTCCTTGTCTTTATGAGCCCATCTGTCTTTGAGAAACCCTTCCATCTTCAGCTGCTTGAAAATCATGTGAATATGAACATATGGCCCTGGGAGACAGATAAGCAAAAAAATTTTAATAAGAAATTAATTAAATCGTTCAGTTTACAAGCACAGTAATAGATGCCATCAACACCAAAGTGTTCAGCGCTTGCACATTAAAACCACATATTCTCTACATTTTTTTTTCCAACCAGGCTTATTTTCCTACATATATTAGTTACCTTATCAAGGTCAAGGTGGTTTTTATTGTCATTTTAGCTATACACAGTTGATACAGTACACAGTGAAACTAAACAATGTCCCCCCCCCCCTAGGAAACCAGGTGCTACATAAAACCTAAAAGGACAACACAAAACCACTACTAGAATATACAGGGTACAAAAACAGCAAGTAGTTCTATACATAGTGCAAACAACAACAAGTAAACATAACACAGAGTTAACACAATTATATGTATACAGTTTCATGAGCTGTGTACAATAATCATGAAGTGCAACACTGCATTGTAGGTGAGTGTGTGTGTGAGAGAGGTGAGTGTGTGTGAGAGAGGTCAGTCTATCAGTCCAGCTCCTGAGAATTCAAGGAGTCTTAGGGCTTGGGGAAAGAAGCTGTTATACAGTCTGGCCGTGAGAACCCGGACGCTCCGGTAACTTTTGCCAGACAGCAGTCTGAAAAAATTATTACAGAAAGGTGAAGATTTGTATGTATGTACTTGTACATCATTTTTGTTCATAGTACCAAACCAGCCAAGCAGGTGACCTGGGCCAGTTGATGGATGATGAGTGAAATTGTGCAAGACAAATCATGCTGCCTTTAACAAGAGTCAATCTGTGGATTACTGGATTATGGATTTATGAACAAAAAATATGGAAGGTATTAATTGGCTCTAATATATTAAACAAGGTTCTTAGTCATACAGGTATGCATCAGTTATAACGCACTAAGGAACATCAACATCAGGCAGGTATTTGTTAGGTGTAAGCATACACACAAAGGTTACATACCGGTCTGAGGTTCAGTATCATTGTATAAGGAGATACTTCCACACACAGCAATCCGACCAAAGGTTTTCATCTGAGGCATAACAACACTAGAGAAGTCTCCTCCTACCTGCAGGTCATAAAGGCAAGATTGCTTTAAGGACAGCTGCTCTCAAGTTTAATCTGATTGTCTGCATTAGCAGTGGTAAATGAGGCAAAGTGAAACCTTTATTCTTATGGCTGCAGCCAAGGCAGATTCATGTTCACACGTCACGGACACAGACCGGGCAGTCACTCTCACAGCGTCACAAGAACATACTGGGCAGAGTCACACTCACATTCTCAAAGTAACAGTCATATCCATCAGGTGAAGCCTTCTTCAGAGCTTCAGCGAGTGATCCAGTGGTCTTGTAGTTGAAGGCCTCATCAAACCCAAGCTGTTTCAGATATGCCACTTTTTCATCTGTGCCAGCACAACCCACCACTTTGCAGCCCTGAAGATGCCAGCAAGGTGTTTGTTTAAACCAAAACTGTACAATTTGTTTTTAAGGAACACTAACTTCACATAGATCCCACCACTAAAGAGCTTTCCATAATTTAACTTTTTATAAAAATTCATAAATTAACCACTTTGGTTTCATAAGAAATATGGTCTATAAAAAAGTGTTGCAATTAGCCGGAAGGATTTAGGGTAGTAATTACGTATTGTATGTACATAGTAATTATGTTTATGTATTGAAAAAGTTACCAAGTGATTTATGAATCTGTGTTTGGCATATTTATTTTGAAATCTTTTTAACTACTTTCCTTGGTGGAGGACATATGTAGAGATTTTACAGTTAGTACACTGGCATAGTGGGTAACCCCATAAAGGTCTTAGCTTTAAACTCTTGGCAGAGTGTGCATGGAATCTTAACATGTGGGTTTATTTCTGTTAATCTAACTTCCTCCATTAACCCAAAGATGTACATGTGATCTGAAATTGTGTCTACATTTCCCCTACTGCATGAACATTTGCTTGTCAGTATCTTGCACTAAATTGCTGGCCTGTCCAGGATGTTCTCTGCCTGGTGCTTTCTGTTGCCTACGATAGGCTAAAGACCTCCCTTAAATATAACATGAAACTGGTTTGGAAATATATGCATTAAAGAAGCAGTGGTATGTGACAGTATCGCTGACCTTAATCTTGCCAATCTGGCCAACCACAGAGCCAACCGCTCCAGCTGCAGCATTGACCAGGAGCATCTCCCCATCCTTAATTTGGCACACCTCTTCTAGCCCATAGAGGGCTGTCAGTCTGTGGGTGGGACCAGTCAGTTGCTCAGCATCTTGATCACCTACTTCAAACCTCCTCCTCTCGACCAATTAGGTCTGACTGATACCGAACTCGCACTGTCTGACATAAAGCAGCAGTTCCTGAGAAAACAGCCTTACCCAGGCATCCCAATGACCCCCAACGCATAGGACAAAGGAACATCTCTTGGCCAATCTGCCAGCACAGGAGTAAGACCTGCTCCATCCGACAGGGTGTGTGTTCGCCAGCCACACTTTCCCACCACGTGTAAACCCACAGGAAAGCTGGGGTTCTTGCTCAAGATGACCCTGCAGAGGGAAAGGTCACAAAGGGCATCACAATTTGCAGACAATCACAATTTTTATTTCCCAGGGTTATGCTGCATTTTTTTATTCACTGAAAACATATAAAATGTATATTTCCAAATGAACCATGACTTATTATATTACATATATTCTTTATTTCACTACAACTGGCACAATGAAGAGGTGCAGGAACTAAGCTGATTGGTCTGAGGAGAAAATGCAGCACAACTTTGAAGGGAAAAGTCACAAAGAAAAAGGTGTTGCAGAGCATGTGTGCTAAATTATCAGACAAACGACAAAAAAATGCCAATCATTACCTGACAAATCAACATATATGTAATTACCTAAATAACCAGCAGAAATGCGAATAACAGAGTAAACGCCATGCTGACAAGTCACCATATGCGGTCATGTCGTTGTCTGTTTTTGTTGTGGGCTGGGCATGCAAAACTCGCACCACCATGTTAAGTGAGCCCTTTTTCCACACAATGCCTGCTCAGTGGAAAGTAGCTTGAGCTGTTCTCTCAGCATGGTACAGGTCAGCTCATCCCACCCCAGCCCACTACTGTCATGCCAGCAGAGTACTGCCCACGATTAGGTTTATTAAAACCTTAGAGGCAACTACTCTGCTGTGGTTAGACTGTTCACTGTACAGTTCAAGAAATGAAGAGCGTTGATGGCTGTATGCTGGTGGAACGGAGAAAAACACAAATGACAATAAGGAAAAGCAAGACGGCAGTTTCGGAACAGTATTTAAAGGACTGAGGTTTAACAGCACAAAAATGAAGTGTCATCGTGTTGTTCTACTTACTTTGCTACTTGAGTACCAATCATTACATCACCTTCCTTCATCTTCTGTCTGCTATATGGCCTAGAAAAGAGGATCCTAACTGTAACACCCTCAATAACTTTAAAGAACACACGTTTCTTAAAAAAGAAAAAACACCACAAAAAATTATGTTAGTTACTGTATAAACAACAAAATAGTCCATACAAGCTGTTAATACACAGGGTAGTATTTCAACTTCATAGATGTTTGTGTACTCAGTGGGAAATAAACATGTCAACAAGCAAACATACAAAAGTAACTGAAAACGTTCTCCTGTTCTCTATATTCATCTGTATGTCAACACAGCCTCTGCAATACATTTATCTGACATTACGTTCTCTTGCATTAGTAATGTAAAAGACTAATCTACTTTCATGTCTAACCTCTGAGTGATAAAATATATAACAGTGATAAAAATATTTAGGTGACACTTACAAAAACTCCACTTAATCCATACCTCATGTAAGGGTCCACACTGAGAAAGATTGCCTCAAGCATTACCTCTGGAAGAACAACAAATTTACCAATCAGTTTGGTCATGTCCTTTTGCATGTTCTAACATGTCATGAAACAATACATACAAGGCAAGCCAGGACACTGCCTACATGCAAACAAGAACAGTACTCCTTTGTTTCTCAGCGGCTTAACAACGTGTGTGCATGTCTGTTCGTGTGTGTGTGAAGTGTGTGCATGTGTTTGTACCTCGCCATATCCTGTCACTTCCATCAGCAATATTCAAGCAAATTCACTTCCTGCACATTCTGAAATACCAGATTATCATAATAACCACATCTTCTTGACATGGCAGATGCCAACTGCTCACATTTGTCTTTACCTCCATCTTTAGGTTCAGGAAGCTGCTCCACTTTCATCTCAAAGTCACTGGCTTTGGGAAATCCCACAAAATGTTGGCGAAGGGTCCACACCTTAGCCTGCACCATCATCTTTGGCTGCAAAGCACAACACAACTGAGGCTTAAACTCAAACCAAATACAACATGGCATTATGTTTTTTTCACAAGGTTACTGATAACAAGCTAGCAGTGACAAGCATATATGCAGTGAATAATGTGTTATTATCAAACCTATGCTAATTGAGGATTACTAACCACAGGCAGAATTTATGACTGTGCCATGCAGATTTACTGAAATTACACACTGGCCAATTTGATTAAGTCATTATGCCTGCCTTTAAAACCCAAACTTCAGCTACACAAAAATCTACAGCACTGCCAGTTAGCAAACCTTTTCGCCGAAGGCTGTTCAATCCCAGTCCACTGAAAATAAACAAATTTAAACTGCTGGAAATGCAGTCGAACAAGTTCTAAACCACGATGATTACTACAACCTCAAAAGATTTGTCTACGTAGTCATGTTGAGACAAGGATATTTATACATTTAAAAGCATCAGATAATATGGAAAACCACCGTCTGTCGGAGTTTTATCCCGATACGGAACGCAACGAAAAGCAAAGCAGAGATTTTGCATAAATCACAAACCAAGCTTCAAAGCATACAAAACCAGATCATACGCCATATGACTGACAAAGTTATTACCCAGCTTACTCTAAACGTTTAGCTAACGTTATTTGAACTTTTTGTGTTTGATGGGTACAGCAAGTTAAACGATCAAATGCATTTGCTGTTCGGTAAATCCACACCTAAATACATGTAACCATGCAAAAGTAAAGTTTCACTCTGTGTCACTCTGCAAAATAGCCGTCTATGATAGCGTAACCCTTATTTTATGGTGTAATAAAGGTGTAATAAATATATCTTACACTACGTAAATGCATGCCCTCCGGCGACAGCAGGATCCAGACCTGCACAAGTCTAGTCTATATGTTGTTCTGTCAATCCATTACGTAAAGTAATAGTTTCAACAGTATCCTTCCAAACCGAAGCAGTAGGTATCGGTGTGTACTGCATACATTACCAATAAGCGTTTCCCACGGAGAGAAGTCAATATATTTGTCTGTGGTACAAGTACGAACGAGTAGGAACACAACCTTATATTTCGTTTGGGCGTTTCGAAGTGACTTCCCATTTGGCTGACATGGTACCAGAAATATTTAACTACCTGTACTAAGGTTATTTGTTCTGAAGGGCAAGTCGTCGCGCTATCAGCTATTAAAAAAACATTGTACGAGTCCCTGATTATTTTATGAGATAGCATATACATTAATAAGCGATATTTCATCACATGCAATAATCAAAAGAAACAAAAATTAACACCAGTACCTTTACAAAAACTGCAGTGAAGCATGAATAAGCAATTTCTAAAGGTAAATATGAAACTAAATTTAATTACGCTCATTCTCTCCGTCTCATTCCAAAATTTTTATGCCAACTGTCTTCACTAGTGGTTGATGCTGTTCTCACATTGTCTTTTCTAAAATTGCTCCTCTTAGCCTTCGTGCAGGAGAAGTAAAAACAGTGTTACTTTAGTCAGCATTCTTACATTCACAGATATTGGAGTTACCCTGCATATACCAAAATGGCAGTTTATTCACTGCAATATGAGCATGGTTAACTTCTGAATCTGTCCTTACTCCTTTTCTGTCCCTGCAAGGATGCTTTGTTCCTTCTATGTGACATTACCTTCTCCCTTCTCCTTGACATATTTACTTTGCTCCCATCCTGTGCTCTTTACTTCCCTGCGATGTTGTCTTTTACACTCTTTGCTTTTTTAACCCTCGTGACCTTACTGACCTGTAATGTAAAATTAAAGGTACAACTTATTACACAAAAAATCTCAACACTAATGTAACAGTACGAGACATTCAAGTTACCATTAACACTCATTTAGTGAACAAGAAGACTGAGTCATCCAATCATTGACTATGAAATACCACTAGTAGAGATTATCATATGACTATCGGTTTTTTAAGTCGTATACATCTAATTTTTAGGACCACAGACAAATTCTACGCTACATTGTTATATTACAATATCGAAAATGCCAGATAATATATCATTTCACAACACACAAATAAATACCATTTTCACCAGTAGATCCTGACTTAGCTGCCTGCAGCAGCTCATGACCATTCACATTTGCACTGTTGTGGACCGTATTGTTTGTTGTCTCTGAACAACACTAACTTGTGTAGAAATAAATATTACATGTGATACAAAATAAATTTGTTTTCTTTTTTTATCATTATATTGTTAAATCTGCTTTTATTGCTGTTTTGTTTGGTTACTGTCAAAATTAGTCTGCGTGCTTTCACAACACTCCAGGGCTTGCAGCTTTGCATTCTACAACATCAGGAAGATCAGACTATCTGTAGCAGAACATTTAACCCAGCTCCTGGTCCAAGCATTAGTCATCTCAAGATTAGACTACTGCAACTCACTCCTAGCTGGGCTCCCAGCCTTTGCAATGCAGTTTCTCCAGAGGATTCAGAATGCAGCGGCATGTCTCGTCTTCGACCTTCCCAAACGGACGAACATTACTCCGCTTCTCATCTCCCTTTATTGGCTTCCGGTCCATGCTCAAATCAAGTACAAGTTGCTTATGCTTACTTTCAAGCCCATAAACAGGACTGCTCCAAGCTACCTTCAATCCCAAATCAAGACCTACGTCCCCTCGCGTGCTCTACAGTCGACCACTACAAAGAGACTGGTTGCATCTCCGCTGAAGAGCTAGGCTCTTATCTCTGGTGTCTAAACGATGGAATGAGCTGCCCCTTGCTTTGAAGTCTTTGCAGTCTCTGTCCTCGTTCCATAAGCATCTTACGACTCATTTCAGGGAACACTGTAAGACCTCAACTTCAATTTTTTTTTTTTTTGCTTTTTAAATTACTGCTTACGTATCTATTGTCCTACTGCTAATTATACCTTGTTTTATTGATATTTAACAGTTTGCTCTTAGAGCTCAGATCAACTATCTCGCTTAACTGAAACTTGTGAAATTTGATTACAGGACAGCAATTACTGTTAGCTGGAATCTGACATATTGTCTGACCTTGCATTCATTTGCAGATGTACTCTTACTCATTTGTATGTCACTTTGGGGAAAAAAGTGTCTGCTAAATGAATATATGTAAAATGTAAACATAATACTGTTTCTTATTATGGTCATGCAAGTGAAGTGTGTTTGAAATGAACTGAACAAAACCATAACTTGGCTAGCCAATGAGTTTCTGTTGCTTTTGCAGAAGGCTAGACTGGTTTTTTTCCAACCACAGCGTTTCATGATGTTTGGGTGCACAAATCTTCCAGCTTTGTATATTGTGTTTAGTTAGTCCCCCCACACTTCCTCGGACGCTGAGTGCACGTAAAGTTCCACTCTGTTACACAGTCTGTCTGTTGCTTTGGTATAAAGCTCCTCTTTTTTCAAGAATAATATATTCGGGGCTGAAGCCCTAAATGATCAGACCTAACGACACCACTGGTTAATTCCAACAAAGTCTAAAGATTTGTTATGGGGTCAGAGCTAGTGGCTGATACAGACCATTTTAACTGCACAGGGTGGCCAAGGTAGGACACAGGGATTGTATGGAATGGCAATGGCATAGTGCCTACAGGAATTGGATTTATCAAATTTTGTGCCTGGTTATCATTACCTTAAGTGAAAATACATTAAATTATCTTTGTTTTTATAATCTGTCTTGGTTTTTGTAACACATTGTTCAAGTTGAAGAGCCTCTGCTTGTATTTATTTGTTTATTTGAGATGTTTAAAACATGAAAGGCATAGGCCTGGAGGGGGTCTCACACCAGCCGGTTTATTAATAAAGGTTGCATACCAATACATATATATACACACATATCCCCCTGGTTAAATCGAGCACTCTTCCTATCAGGGACATGCGGTCAGGAGAGCTAGTTGAGGCCTCATCTGTCATCATGAAAAAGTAAAAAACATTTGTTTTCTGTATGATTCCAACAATTTTGATAATTTCTATGGTCAAAAATTGCTGAATTTCCTGTTCAAATACATGGGAGAAATGCGAGGTGACAAGCTGAGCCTTAGACTGTGCCATCCCTCACACACTGAGTTGATGCATGCAATTTGCGCGTCTGTAGCTGTCTCTCTGTATGTCGCCAATATAATGTTTGCAGACACATTTATTAGATTTAGAGTACTTTATTAATCCCAGAGGGAAATTGCTTCTGCATTTAACCCATCCCCTGAGGGGAGCAGTGGGCTGCCAGCCCCATGCAGCGCCTGGGGAGCTAGCACTGAGTGTCTTGCTCAAGGACACACCTGATTGTGCTGGGATTTGAGCTCAGAGACTGCCGCATCCCAGTCTGATCTTCTACCCGTTGAGGCACCAGGCTGCTAAATATAATACACCCTGACTTTCCACAGTCTGGCTAATATCCTTTTTTTTTTTATTTTTTAAATCCTGTAAAGCACTTTGAGCAACTTAAGTTGTTGCAAGGTGCTATATAAATAAAGGTTGATTGATTGATTGATTGATGAATGTGTGTGATATACTTAGTCTTGCCGATCAGACATAAAACCGCAGTGAAAAGGCACAAGGTGAGGCAGACAGGACCGGACTGCATAGAAGGTGGCGGATGTGAGCCCAGCAGATTTTTTTTTTTTTTTTATTATTAAATACCAATTGAAATTATTTTGTCCATGTAATAGCAAACGAACGTAAGGCACCATACATTTAAAAATTACATAAAACATTAGACCTACATAAAGTAAAGGTCTTCATGGAACAAACCATGGAATTAAAGTGAAGCCACAGTGACTTGAATCACATCACAATAATTTACCTGAGCCTGCACACTAATCGTCAACATTCTGTAAAGAATCTGATCACAGCGTATTTTAATTTGGCTGTTGAATTATTTTGCATTATGCTCTGATTTGGTAAAAACATTACTTGCCTTATCTAAAGTATATTTTCCTGTCTTTCTAATGAAGAAACCGTGTCTTGGCTCCTTTTCATACTACCTAAACAAAGCAGAAACAAAAACACAACACATCCATGACTCTTTAACGTTAAGTGTACTTTTGGAGCACGCAGCTAAAAGCGAATTGAGAAAGTAAATGTGCGTCCGAATAATAGAATTAGCATACTCTCGCGCTACACAGCGGGAAACATCGCACACCAGACTGTGCTACGCATCGAGTCGCCCAAACCTTTGCGAATTTAAGATTCTTCTGTGCTACAGTTAGCAGGTGAAAACGATTTAACATGTCTATATACGTATTTATTATTTGACAAACTCCAATTCGTATACTTCCGTTGTTTATACGCAGTCTAAACCCGTAATTTCATAATGAATAGAAATTTCGGCTATCTTGCCATGCAAAGCTGCCGCTTACCGTTAGCTTTGTGATGGAAATGGGTATTAAAAAAAAACGACGTATTCCTTTTAAGACACCTTAACATAAAAGCACTGCTAGAACACAATTAAATTCTACTTCTTTATTCAGACTTCTCCATTAGATGGCTTTAAAGGGTACCGTAAACACACACAGCTGAAGTTGAATAGTCTGTATCCGTGAGAACTGGGACGGCCAATGAAATTTCAGGGCTGGCCGACCAATGGCCTGTGCGCTCTGTGGTGGCCAATAGAATTTGAGAGTTGGCCGCGGCCACACTTTAAGCCCGCCAGTGGTCAGCGCTGTATTACAGCAGACAAGTGGGTCATATATTTTCTGCACTATTTTCAATGTGGGAATGAGGATTAATTTATGCCTCGGAACCACGCTTGCTACGTAGGGGCTCTGTCCAAATATGTAGTCTTTGCAGCATCAAGTGTGTGGTGAGTATTCTAGGTACAATACCATGAATACTTTTGTGTCTAAGTAAAATTAATCAAAAATAGTTGTATAGAGCGTCAAACAAGAACACAGCCAAATTAAATCTTTCAAAAACTTTATTGGTGATAAATCAACTTCTTCCTCTTATCTTAGTGGTGTAAAATGTTAAATGTAACAAACATTATTATAGACTGCATGTTACTATATCTGCAAGAAAGGTAAAAGGCAAGTCCTCACCAGTGTGGTATTGCCTGAAGGCTCATGGTTAGGGACCAAGGTCGTAGTAATTCAGTAAAATGTTTTCAGCTAAGAAAATAGACACTCTTAAGACAGTACAGAAGTTTTGCATACAATGAGAAGAAAACAATGGTTAGGACAGGTAATGCAGTCTGTGTTACTGAGTCACCCAGTATTACAAAGCATTTGAACCAATTTACACAAATTAAGCAGCCCTATGTCTGGGGATTACAAGTATTCAAAACAGATGCAAAAGTTTTTAAAGAGAGAAGTTCCAACCTGCACAAATAGTAGAGTCAACAATAGGTTACTTACAAGCTGTTTTGTAAAGAACAGTGATGCCCTACGTTAAAGTGACGTACATTGGACAGATAACCAATTATGTGATACTAAAAGTGTAACAACAATATCAAGTATACAGGTCTGATTAAGGAATTTTACAAAGAATTTCCAAATGATGTGTTCATCGTTGGTACCGTAGTTATATGAAAGACCATCCTCAAAGGTGCAGGTGAAAACTTGTAGGTTGTGTGTGTTTGTATTCATTTGGTGTAAAAATATGATTTGACAAATTGTGTGTTTAGGTGTGTAGTGATTCAGGCTGTAGAAGTGCTCGGTCACACTCTAGATGTGTGCATGTGTGTATGTGTGTGTGTCTGTGAGGTCTCAGGCTGTGGAAGTGCTCGGAGACAGTCCAGGTGTACAGGCAGGTGGAAGCTTCCATCCACCAAACGAGTCCTCCAGATACTGGGCAACCGCCAATGTGAGGTGGTCCTGCAGCCTACCAGCAACAACCTGTAGTCCTAAGGGCAAACCCTCTTCACTTAGGCCCAAGGGACATTGCGTCACTGGCAGCCCAAGAATGTTGAAGATCGCTGGACACACATACATAAAGCATGATATGAGAAAATGGATAGCGCCAGCACCTATGTAAAAACATGCTAACTGACCTGTCCTGAGAGTCAACTGTCAAACTGCACTGTCTGAGGCATACATCTAAATCAGCTACACTGAAACTACCTGTACTTACTGAGGCACCTGTTTCCAACACTAAATTGATCATACGCGTAAGTTTTACCGAGCGAACCATCTCTGTTACCTTACCTGTACCTACCAAAAATCCTACCTGAACTGGTCATGTCAGCTAAAATGAGTTTTTGTTGCCTGTAATGACAAAATATAAAGTCAGAAGGAATACCTGTATAAGTGAAGTTGAAGGGAGTAAGGAGAGGTAAATGGTGTTTGGGGGCCATGTTAGGGTGTGAGGGGTAAAGCAACACGCCGTCCAATCCCAGCAGATCATCTAGTCGTGCCTGGAGCTGCTCTTTCTGCTCCATATCAAACTGGGAGGGCTGGGAACCCTTGAAGCCGTGAAACTTCTCCATCAGAGCCAAGCCTAATACCAGAGTGGAGAGATAGTTACTATGCATACGCATGTGTATGTGTGTGTGTGCGCTCCAAGTCAGTCTCTGTGTAGGTCTATTCCCATTCTCTCCTTTCAGTCTTTCTCATGAACACACTCAAGTGTATACACACACACACACACACACACACACACACACACACACACACAGTCGCTTTTTGTCAAGCACAAAAGGTACAGTGCATAGTGTTGTCCATTGCTGGTGTCCCTAATATATACAGTGAATCGCCCACATTCTTTATCATGGAAGAACATTTGCCTCCAAACAATCAAGCTCACATACTCTCTTTTTCCCCAAACACTTCAACAACTTTGCACAAGCCTGGTCTGTCATGTATTCCCAATATTTCATAGTATTTTCTTCACATTATTAGCCACTATTTGTGGTTACCAATAGCTGGCATGGTGTGAGAGGACTGTCCAACCATCCACTTGATCAGCTCCCAAACAGGCCACACCTGCTTCTGCTGGTCTCCCATCAACTCTGAAAAGGGTGTGGCTGGCTGTAACAAAGCATTACCTTATATCAAAACAGTGTGCCGCTGAGTGTTTTATGAAACAGATACACTGAGGCAGCACTGGGAAACAGGGATTCACAGAGGCAGCACTCCGTCACAGGCATGCAAGTACAGAAGCAGCATTGGGACATGGGGACTCACTTTGCCATCTCTTCCTGGGGATGACATGAAGGCCCACCATATCTGGAATGAGTGTTTGAACTGAGGAATGTTTATCTCTTGAACCTTGACTCCCAGACCAGCTTCCAATACCTCTACCACCTGAGAAAAAAGTAATGGCTTCTTACACATACAGTGTCATGCTTCGGTTACAAAACTGGACCCCCACTCCTTCATTATGAATGCTGACCTTTCTCTGGGCCTGAATGAGCTGTTTGTCAACAGGTGACACCAGAAGAGAACCACTATCATGAGGTACAGAGAAGAAGCGCAATTTCTTAAGATCCACCTGTGATGTCAGAGACAGCCTGCAAATGTGGAAAAAGAAAGGAAGCTCAATCTTTGCATTCAGAGTGTGTACAGACATATTGTGAAAGAGGGATAGTCATTATACACAAAGTCTCCACAGAGAAGGATGAAGGTAGCCATAAACTAGGCCCTATGATTTTCATGATTCAGTGAACACATATGGTATCACAGAATTAATATATAAGATTGGATTTCAGATATAGAGTTGTGGAATTTCAAGATGGAGGGTAATGAATACAATGAGTGCACAATTATCAGGCAAGTTGTATTTCTGAGGATTAAATTAATTATTGAGCAACTAGTGCTCTTGGCCAATCCAAAATGCTAATAAACCTCAAACATGAATATTTAAGAAAATAAAAGAGAGGTTTTGGCTGTCTCAGGGTTATCTATGTGCGCACAATTATTGGGCAAGTATTAGTGTGCAGAATTATGCAACTAAATGAAAAACTAAAAATTTACTCACTTATTTTCATCTGTTAAAGTGAGAATAAACAACTCAATTTACAAACATTTGACAAAAAAATAAATAAATTCAGTGACCAATATATAGCCACCCTTCTTTTCAATAACAGTTATAAGCCTTCCATTCATGGAGTCTGTCAGTTTCTTGATCTGTTGACGATCAACTTCTTGTGCAGCTGCAACCACAGCCTTCCAGACACTGTTCAGAGAAGTGTACCATTTTCCTTCACTGTAAATCTCCCATTTAAGAAAGACCTGTGAGTTCTCAATGGGGTTTAGGTCAAGTGAAGAAGGGGGCCGTGTCATTATTCTTTCATCTTTAAGGCCTTTACTGACCAGCCACGCAGTGGAGTACTTCGATCCATGTGATGGAGCATTGTCCTGCATAAATGTCATGGTCTTCTTGAAAGATGCAGACTTTTTCCTGTACCACTGCTTGAAGAAAGTGTCTTCTAAAAACTGCCAGTAGGTTTGGGAGTTGATTTTGAGTCCATCTTCAACCCGAAAAGGTCCAACTAGCTCATCTTTATTAATATCAGCCCATACCAGTACCCCACGTCCACCTTGCTGGCATCTGAGTCAAAGTTTATACAGCTTGTAGTTGGACAATATGCATAAAATAATTATTTGGTCAAAATACTCACTTGCCTAATAATTGTGCACACAGTACATTACAATTTTTCTAAATGTATTAAACGTGTTTAGTGAATTATCATCTCTCTTTCTAACATCTGGTTAACATGTCCTGATTTTTAGAGCAAAGCAGAAATCCAATTATGCCCATGTCTTTGTATATGCATGTATACATTACAGCTATTTACAGGTACGCTTTGAAATTTTTATTTATTTTTTAAATTGAAACTAATCACCACAGTGTCATTTTGTTGTTATTTATGTTTTAGCCATTTGTACATACTTTCTTAGAGTACCACTTGGTAAAAAATCTGAATTAAGTAAAAATAAAACCAAGAAACTCTGGAAATTTTTTTAATTTTATATGAAATAAAACATTTCATAGGGCCCTGCATTTCCTGAATAACTGTCCTGTATTTGTCCGTTTGTTGTCTGTTCTCTATCAGAGCAGCATATTTTTCTTCTGCATTTGCCCTGTACCTTGCTGTGTGTCTGTTATGTGCCTTTATTGTACCTGCTCTGTTCAGAGTATCTGCTATCCAACTGCCCTGTATCTGCATGTTTGCCCTGTACTTTTTTCTCTGACCTGTAACCCTGAATGTCTACTTTTTCTCTGTCCTGTATCTGTTTGTATACCCTGCGCCTCTGAATGTTTGCCTTTTCTCTGTCCGTTATCTGGTTGTCTGCCCTGTAGTTCTGAATGTCCGCCTTATGTCTGTTATGTGTGTGTCCTCCATTTGCTGTACATCTGTATTACATCTACATACTTGTGTGCGTTGGCTCCAGCCATGACGCGCAGCATGGGGAGCAGATCTACTGCGTAGCGGCACAGTGGTCCCGTACACAGGAAATCGTCCTGCAGGCCGGAGGTAGGAGGGTGCTGTCCATCATTAGGCACCACGCCTGGGCAACGACAAACAATTGTGAAATATACAGCACACACATCACACCTGACTGAGGACAATGACTAGCTATAAAAATTGTAAAAATCGTATATACAGCACAGTGAACCAAACACAAATACACGAATGCACGCACATGCACACACGCACACACACACACACACACCTGATGTGGGCTTGTGACCAAAAATGCCATTAAAGAAAGCAGGCATTCGAATACTGCCTCCGATATCTGAGCCCACCCCAATAACAGACCCTGCACTGGCCAGGATACTGCCTTCTCCGCCTGAGAGAAAAAAATGAAAGAAAGGAAAAATAATTATGATATGAGCTTGAAATACCTGTGCTATGGGAGGAGAGACAAATTTCAATTAGGCAGTACAATCAAACCATGGAAATGCAAACATACTCATATCATGTTACAGACATATACACACATGCACACACTTTAAAAACAACATCACATAATAACGAAACACATAGCACATTATTTGTTAAACAATATAATTTAAGCGTCTTACACTCAAGTCTTAGTTTTTGGTTCTTACTAAAATATGAAGTTACAAAACTAAAAAGAAAAACCTCTGGAAGCTTGTTTGACTTACTGTTAAAGGGAGATGACCAAACAAATCAGTATTGACATTTTCACTGTTTGCTTTATGCATGATGCTATACTAACATGCTGCCAAGGTCACTGCCTGGCATCAGATCCTAACAGAAGCCATGGATGGGATCGATTTTGACGGACTGAACAGACCCAGTAGAAACTTATGGCCTGTGCAGATAGTTAAAAATTACTGTCAAACTAAATAAATCAATTTATCAAAAAAACTAAGTTTAACACATAGTTGGAACTATGTATTATGGCACCATGACATGAGGGGCTTGAATAAGACCCGCACATGAATTTCAGAAGTAATTTTTTTTCGGGAAAAAAAAAAGTGCGGGTTGTATTCAGGATTGTACAGTAGGTCCTATTATCTGAACTATTAGCAGCTTGTCTCTAGCATTTTGGCTTTGGTACACAATGCCTACTTTTATAGAGCCAAGAAGTGGAACACACACACCTGTGCAAATCCTGTTTAACATCAGTCTTGTTGATTAGCTTCACACTCACAATACTTAGAGCTGCCTTAGGTTGGCAACATATGCTGCCACTGAAACACCAGCTGACACATGTGGCTGTGCCACACAATAACAGACGTTTTTATGTTGCGGCAGCTCTGCACTATCCCTACCAACCTGGCAAATTTCTAATCTCTCGTTTTCCTTTCTGTGGTCTACTCAAACTCCATATGAGCTTTTAGATGTGTGTGCACATACCCGTATACGAAGTGGCCCCAAAAAGCATTTGGCCACTTGCTTAAAACTGTCAGAATTTTGTTGACTGCCTACTAAAAATATATAAACATAGTTACTAGCATTTTAACATACACTTTGTGTGCCACATTAACTGTTTTTTAAATTCTTCTCGAAACAACAACCTTATATGATGTTCACCAGATGAGAAGAACATTGATAATAACACGAAGGTTCTAGAGAATTCGACTATTAATACAAAAACCTTTCATTCTAACATATAAATACATCTTGAATAATCTGTCATTGTACTGTTAACATATGAAATGGTATACAGCAGTAATTCACATCTGCCATATGGATTTACAGATCTGCTTTGGTAGTTTTGATATAGGCTTGTTGACTGCTACATTTTACTATTACTAAGTTATTGTCCTGCTTAGTGACACAAGTAGCATAATGCATCTTTCTGTTTTATTTAAAACAGAATGAAATGCATAATTAAGTATAACTTCAAAATCAACAGCTATATGAAATGTCCAAGTCAGATGTAGGATAATACATAAAGCTATCCCCTTTAGAGTACCATGCAGTGAGACTTCAACCAATGCCCCCCAGCTGCTAAAACATGCGAGAACCTACCAGAGCTGCCCCCAGGGATCCTGCTGATGTCATAGGGGTTCTTGGTAATGCCATAAAGCCGGTTGTGAGACTCCATCCACATGCAGAGCTCACTGCAGTTCGTCACAGCTAGAGGGATGGCCCCCGCCCTCTTCAACAGCGCTACTGAGGGGGCATCACCTACAGAAACCACACCCCTTCGGGCTAACAGACCTGTGGAGTTTGGCATACCTGGAAGCGCATGGAAAGAAAAACTAAGTGAATTGTATCACAGAAGACTTGAGATATCAGAACGGCTGTACCCTGTGTTTGTCAGGCACTGACAAACAGTTCACAGCTGCAAACACAAACACAGAATACATGCATATTGACAGATACATCAAACCTGTGCAGCACAAAAACATGGTAAAGACAGAGCAATAGACCGTAACTGTGTACCTTGTAGTGCAAACGACTCTTTGACAGTAAAGGGGACCCCTAGCAGGGGAAGCCTAACTTCCAGGTCATCTTCTGCACATTTTTCCTCAGTGATCAATTTGTCCACCTGAGCAGCTTCCTGCAGAGCAGCTGAGAATCTATCAGTGGGAAAAAAGGGACAGTGAGAAGAGAAAAGTGTACAGAGAGGAGAAAGACAAAGAAAGGGGAAAGCAAAAGACACAAGGGTCTGTCTGCTGTCACAAAGACAAGGAAACATTTGCGTACTCAGTCGCACAAATGTATCCCAAATGAGTTACCTGTCTTTGACAACAGCATTGAGGACAGGGTTGACCTCTTGAATCCTATCAATGTAGGCTTGTACCACCTCCACACTTGTCACCTGAGGGGACATTTCGGTGATACAGGCATAGTCCTGCGAGTGTTCACTCTTCTACATGCTCTCATTAAAAGACAATCACTGATGGTGGGCTCCAGGAGGTACAAACATTTCTTTACTTCTTACTCAACTATACTACCATCATAGCATGCAGTAATACATAAATATTTGAATCCTCATTTTAGGAATAGTGTATTCAAGAGTACACAACTGTAAAGCAGGAAGTATTTAATGAGCTGGGTGTCTACAAGGAACTCTGACCCTTGGACTGTCTGTATGATCATCCCAGTTCTTATAGAAATTATAATTGCCTCTGGATTTGTCTAATTACACCACAAACAACCAGGGTATGGGCAAAACGGTGCAGTAATGTGCTTGTTCTCAATAAAACCCAGAAAGATGTTTGTTAATACTGGAATGACAAGCAGATGATGATCAGGCGTCATATAAAAGAAAACACATAAGTCGTTTTTTTGTGTGTAAGAAGTGCAAGAAGAAATGTTTAGAAGTTAAGTGTAATAAATAGCCACCCTTGACCTCAGTGACACGTTTTTAGTTTCGCATAACGAAATAAGCATATAACAATCTGAACAAACTGCAAGATCTGACAAAATAATGAACAGGGTACGGTTTTGCTAATTGTGCATTTTTGTATTTTATTGCAGGTGCTTGTGTTTTATCACAGGTTATTTCTGTATTATCTCAGCGAGACATTTTACCTGGTTAAATAATGGTTAATTTCAGTGAAATTGGTGACACAGTTCGTATAGTCCCCTACGCACTTCGAATGTATAAGTGACAGTATTCGCTTGGACCGGATGTTGATGCTTGCACATAACACGGTATACAAAATACGTTTGTGTCCGATTTAACAAATCCGTTGTCTCTGGATTACACATTAATGACAGCCAAATTTTCCGAGCTGTGTCGGTAAAGCGAACTGACCTCCTTCCGGCGTATCCTTCGTGCCAGCTCTACTCCCGACAAAAGCAAAAGCGGATTATTGATTGGTGGGAGTGTGGTGGGTCCCTCAGATCGTCTACAGGCGAATAACTGAACGAAAACAGACAAAAACCCTACGGCCGCTCGAAAAAGCCAGGCTAACAACCTGTCACAACCCTGTAAAGCCATTCCTGCTCCACTGTCAAGGGGGGGGGGAAAATCCCTAATCTCCCAGCATGCAACGGGTTGGTGTCTCAATAAAACACACACACACACACACACACACACACACACACACACACACAGAGACACAGAGAGACAGACAGACAGACAGACAGTCAGTGAGTCAGTGAATGAGTCAGTGAGTGTCCATGACTGTACATGACTGTACATTTGGACATCCTAACAAATGTTTTTGATTACTCATAGCTTACAGGTGATCGTTTTTGATCATTTCCAATAAAATTTATCAATTTATTATGTAACTTTCTGCTTTATTAGCATTGGGTCTTTATCTGAGCGGGCTGTAATAGTAATTCATGTTTGCGCACCAGGAAGGTCACTCCCGTTACATAAGCAGTACTTTGCATTGCTTGGAGGGCAGTCTTGGAAAAAGGGGAAGTCTTGAATTCAGATTGTCGGTCCCTTATGCTGAACTAACTGAACTGTGTGGTTTATTGTGTGTGTGTGTGTGTGTGTGTGTGTGTGCGTGTGTGTGTGTGTGTGTGTGTGCGTGTGTGTGTGTGTGTAGGGGGTGTTTTCCATTCGCCATTCAATCATCTAAGGGTGAATGGTGTACATGGGTGATCCCTGACGCTTTGTGGGCACTTTGCAGCATCAGACCATATTAAAGCAATATAACATGAGAGGGAGTGCCGTTGTTGTGCAATATAGGCATAGCTGTGATGCGGCTGTAGGCAAAACTTTTAGCTTTCTTGCATCTCACCTCTGGAATGTACCATTATCTTTTCCTCTGTTGTTTCATCTTATGTTTTACTGTATTCATATTTTAAGTTTTCTTTTTCATTTAAGAATCATAGATATGTCCAAACTTTTAACTTTTTTCACTACAGAGTTTTATGAGTCTTGTACAGGGTAAGAAATTGGCGGGTGGGCGAATACCATAGGGATGATTCAGTATAAAATCTTTTTTTTAATATATTATTATTTTTTTGGACATTTCTCTTACACCAGTTTATACACACTTTTTTCTGTAGCAGTCAGACAGATCTCTCCAGAGTGAATCATCCCAGCAAATATTTTAACAAATTTTTATTTACAAAAATAATAATAATTAAAATACAGTAATGAAAAAATACAAAAAATTATAAAGACAAATAATATAATACAATAGAAGGATCGTCAATATCACACACACACACACACACACACACACACAAACTATAATACAAATTAGAATAAATGGATTTTTTAAACTATAGTTTAGAAATCCTTCTCAACAAGCCAACACAACGTTTACGATGTTAAAAGATCAGTGTGGCTGTTCCTGGTCATAATAAATAGTTAAAAGTGACCCTTTAATATTCCAAAGGAAAGTGATCTAACTAACACACACACACACACACACTGCAATGCTGGCAGCGATTTCCTTTTTGTCACTTTATTCACAATTTCAAAAAAAGCTGAACTGACAACAGGAAATGCACAACAGAATTATTGGAAAGACTAGAACTCTATATATATATAGAGTATATATATATAGTAAATAACAGCTTCATTAACAAACCACTATCAGACTATTAAAGTTAAAACGTGCAGAGAATTCTGGGAAAGTTTGTCTTCGACTTACCAGAAGATAAAAGCAGAAAAACCTAATTTTTGACATTCTTGTGTGGATGCCAGAGTCAGAACAGCAGCAGGCAATAAGAAAGGGCAGGTCTAGCTATGCTTTTGAACATATGAATCTTAAAGCTGAGTACTTTATTTATAACACCTCACAAAATCATATATTTTATTTATAACTGGTTTCCTAGGTTTTTACCAATACATTGGTATCTGTTGTTATCTGAATGTTTTGATACAATATTTCTTAACGTTTCACACATTTCGTTATCTGAACAAAAAAATTCATTATAACAAATTTTATCCAAGTATGTTTGGAAAAAAAAAAACACTGAACAGGTGGAAGTGATGACAGTGCAGTGGGACATGGTTTTTTCTCTTCCTCCTAGCCATATCTCTTTCCACAAAACTGCTGGCATGACTATATGCAGTATATACAGGACTTGAATATAATGAATATTGTGTAACACATAGCAACAGTTTGTGTCCTACATATTAAACAGTGCCTTAAAAAGTAGTTGTCTACAATGAGGGTAAAAATATTTACAAGTCATTTTCATATTTTATATCATAGGCAACTGGTCCTTCCATGGAGAAGCCAAGGTAGAAAGACAGTTTCTCCATGCTGCATCCACTTCGAATGCCACCGAGATAAACTGGACGCACTGGAATTTTAATGTTTCCATAGTGTACATAAATGTCACCATTCTCTGTTGTACCCTTTACACGCTGTAGTAGCTGTTCAACAGTTGGCTCTTTCCAGATGTCTCCACTGTGCCACAGCTGGTGAGACTTACTCTGTTTGTCTTTATCCAAAGTCTGATCAAGTTTCGCTTTGTGAATGATCCTCTTAAGTCCTTTCCCCTTGCCAAGGTAGAAGTGTGTTGTTGCACCCTTTGCATAGCACAAAGGTGAGAAGCGACGGGAAAAGGATTTCTTAATGGATGAAACGTAGGTGCAGATGTTTTTACATACAGATGTGTAGTTATCTAAGCTGGTTTGACTTGGCCATAGCAGTAACATTGCCACATAATAAAGTTCTGTGTGGTTTGAGTGAACCCCTTCTCCTTGTAATGCCAGATTCAGAAGTGTTAGTAACTCTTCGTGCTTCTTAAACATTGGAGACTTTGGCTTAATGCACTGGAGGATAATGTTTACCAAGATGAAATTTACCTTTTCATACAACTTTTTTGTTCCTGAATTATCAAATATAAATTTCCATTTCTGTGTGATCATCTCAAATTGATTTCCATTTTTCTCATTTAAATACTGGAGTAGCCCAGAAAATGTGTCTGCTCTTTTTTCCTCTAAGTACAACCGGGCATTCTCAATCTCTTGGTGCAAACTTAGTTTTGGTTTGCTGGTTCTCTCTGACTCTCGTTCTTCTCCAGAAGCACAGAAGAACTTCCCATACTTTTTGAAGTGTTCTGACACTTTCCTTTTGTTCCGGTCTTCTGCTGTCTGTCTTTCTAGAGACCTTGGCTTCAGGTATGTAAAATACTCCTCAAAGAAATGAAAGCATTCTTTCACCTGTGGCTTCAAGGAAACTAAAAATTTCTCATGGTCCTTCAATGTTGGAATGAAATCTTCATTTAGGTTTCCTGTGTTTTGTATAAAAATTCTGGCAGGCAAAGAGTTGTTGAGAAACTGCAACATCATTTGCCTATTCAATTCATTGGATTTATCAAAATGAGGAATTTCTTGGAGAACATCAATGATGATCATTGCAACATCTATAGCACCTAGGTACCCTGATGTGTTGTAGATTGTTTGCCTCCTTTTGTTTCGTTGATCAAAACTTTCAGTATTTTCATCTTTCTTTGCTAGTTCCTGTGAATTTTTAAATGCTTCCATTGCTTTAGTTGCAAGCTTGAGATACTTCTCTAAGTCCTGTGGGGTGAGCATTGTATGCTGATTTTTGGCTTGTTCAATCATATATTTTAGATGGCTTTTGTAGACCTGCCCCAAAGTGTCAGCAATATAGGAGTTATTAATTTTCTGCTGTGCATCCTGGGCCCACTGTAGAGCAGAATGAAAGTCCTTCTCTGTCAAGTAGAAATGCCTTGCTAGAGCTTGAGGAATAGTTGCATTTTTATCAAATCTTTTTGCTGCCTCAATTAAAACTGCTTTGATTTGCTCATTTCCTTCTATTTTCTGTATTTGTTCAACTAATGGGGAAAACAAAGTGTCTTTGTCAGCTCCGAGTTCTTTTTGACTCCTTGTGATCAACATGCTAATTATGTTTTGAATGAGTATGTCTCTTCCCATGCAAGATTTGTACAAAAGATCACAGTGTAACAGGTTCCTGGTAATTTCACTAAGATTAAGGTCATGCATTGTGGTGATAACATCAAGACATGATTTTGCTATCATTTGATGCAGAAATCTCACAGCCTGATATGTGCCATATTCTTCAACACTGAAGAAAATCAATAGAGTTGAATATGGATTCATTTTTTCTTCCAGTGTTTCTTGTTGCCAAAGAGCATTTCGTATCCCCACAAAGTCTTCACACAAGGAAAGTGAGATGGAAGATCCATGTACATAGGTGTTCAGCAGGGCCAAAAAAGAAAGAAGCTGACCTTCTTTGCTTGAAGTATCAAGATTCTTTAGAACATTTTTAACAAGTTTTTTTATATATTCCTCACTGAAATTATTTGTCATAACCATGAATGCATAGAATGTTTCAGGTTTTTCATGTTCAACTTCAAGTTCTTTCAATTTCTTATCAAAGAATCCTTGTTCTTTTTGAGAGAGTTTGTTTGTAATGTAAACATTTTCTATTCTGCTCTTAGATGAACTTTCTGCTGGAAACTGTGATCTCACACAGTTGAGTATGATCACAGCAACACTTTCAAGCTTCCTTTTCTCTTGCACTGAAATTAGTATGCTTCTCTGCAAACCCTCCACATCTTCTCGGTCATCCACTAAGAGGAGAACAGGTGTGAGATTTGTTTGATCTTCTTTCCCACAAGTTAGTAAATGTGTGACCTGTACGGCAATTTCAGTGCTCTGTGCTGTATTATTTTTTAAAGAAGCACATCTGAATTTACGTCTCATTTTCCACAGAGCATGCATGGCTAGTGTTGTTCCTCCACAGCCAGGGTGATGGAATAAATTAATGATCACACATGGACTTCGGTAATGTTTTTGTGTTGTGATTAGGTCACACAGCTCTTCAAATTTGTCTCGTTTGATGAATGGGACACATCCAGGTGCCTCAGAAAAGTAGAAGTTCCACCAGTTAACCTTTCCTCCTCTGTAGAAGTCCTCCTCAGTCTTTTTTTTAAATGTCCTGAAAGAGTCACTTGACTCAACTTCTGTGTTTTCACATTCATTTTCACTCAGGACATCTAGCACTGTCATGAGTTCCTCATCCTTTTCTGTTAAAAGGACTGAACTGAAGCCAACAGATGGCAGATATCGCTTGGAGGAACGTGTTTGGGGTCCTTTCATTTTCATAATGGTACAATTCACTTCATGCAAACTAAGGTCAGAGATGCATTGACTACTAATGTCCGTCTGTAGCCGAATGTTCACAAGATTTCTCCAATGAGTGAACACAGTACTGTCTTTGCAAATGCATAAAATATTTTGTTCTCCTTCTAATTTTTGGTACAGTGTGCAGAATGTCTCCAGCACAGGATTTGACATTTCAGTTACCACTGAGTGAATTAAAAACATAACAAGTAATTGTTCTCTTTGCAATACTTCTGGGCTGCAAAGAAAGGTGATCATGTCATTGACCTCATTTGCTCTCACCTTCAGCCAGCTACCTGAATCAAAGGGCTTATCTGCATCACACTCCTCATTTGCTCGACCATTGCAGAAAACCCAACTGGTCTGGCGGAACAAGTTCAGCTTTTCAATGACTGTGGATGTATTATCTTTGGTGTTGTACATTCGTGGGTAGTGAAGGTTGGCAATATGATTGCTACGGAAGAAGTGACATGAACCATTCAAATCAGACTCTGGGTCAAAATCCAGCACAGCAAAGGGTCTAATTTCTTTTAAAAAATTCAAGTTATCAACTAAACTTGGATGACATTTGTTTGTAACAACAATGTAGCGAAATGAATTGTCAAGAGTGTGTCTTCCAGCCAGCATGAGTTGTTTAAGTCTATGGCCCTGAGTGCTTTGATTGGGTTCATGGAAGTCTTTTGATTCCAGAGTCATTCTTAATGATTTCCATTTCTTCACATCATCGAGCAATTTAATAATCTTCTGTGGCAGTTCTTTAGGATTTTTATTTAGTAGCATATTCACGGTGCAGGCTCCTTCTCGTACAAACAGACACTGTTGTTTACATATCTTTCCTTTGTCATTTTCAGTTAGCGTTTTTGTGTAAAACAGCTTCTCTTGAGTAATTTGGACTTCTGGGACAATGTCAATTTCTATGACATATCTATCTGAAGTTGTGTCATTAGGATGTAGCACCGTGATGAACTGAGGTGGTCGTATACAGCGTTGGGCGATAGCTGTTTCTTCCTCAAAGTGTTCCTTTACCCTGCGATCAAACTCCTCTATGATCTTGTCAGGCTTAGGTACTCGTATGCCCACAATCTGCCCATGTGCGTAATGTGGCTCATCACCAACCCCAAAGTGAATGGTGCCATTGGTACGAGCGTTCATGCAGCCTGCTGCAAAACGAAATGTTTCATTAGAGAACTTCCTGAGGATTTCAGACTCAGTAGCATTCTCTGTGTTGCCCAACAGCTTGAACTCGTGCACTGGCTCCAGCAGATTTCTAGGGCCCGTTTCGGGAGGAAGGATGCCATTTTGTTTGTAATAGTATGAGTCACCGCTTTTGTCAAAGGGACGTGGGAGACATTTTCTCTTTTCCACAATTTTATTTTTGGATTCATCAGCAAATACTGCATTTTTGGCTTGATCAGATACTGTGTTTTCTTTCTTTGTGAAACTGCAGTCAACCAATGCTTGCTGTTCAATTCTTTGTGAAACAGTAAATGCATCACATTGCTGTGCTCTGATGTCCTCAGATTGGCTTCCAGCATCCTTTGCATTTTGATCTTCTTGAATGTGCCCTGTTTGTTTGCATACATTGTTGCTTGATGTGATTGAGGATTTTGTTTCAGTGTCACTGGGAGTAGTTTTTTTATCTTTTGTGTTTTCAAGATCAGGACTGAATTCTAGATTTTCAGATGTTTCACTTTCTGAGGTCTTTTTAAATTCCATTACTTTTCTTATAATCTGAATAGCTGGGCCATGCTTCAGGCCCAAGTCTAGTAAGTCTTGTTTCTCGTAACAGACAAGGCTGGCTCCTGTGGTGTCTTCGTTGTAAAGTCTGTCAGCATGCTCCTGTGGGATCTTGAGTGTATAAAGCAACCACTGACGAACATCTTCCTTTGTCCAGTCTTCTATGTGTGCTGGCAAGTTGCTGGATTTGTTACTCATATTGGATCAGGAAACTGCTCTTCAGACAGAAAGAGGAAAAAGGTTTCAGTTAGCCAAAATAAAATTAGAATATGTTTATGTTTCTCATGTTGCACAAAATAATGCAAGATAGTTGTGGTAGCAATGGTTTAGCCCCTTGAATTGTGTGTTTAACTGTGACACAACACAGGACTCTATGGCATGGGTGTATGGTAAATAACCAAGATGCCACTGGGTGGATTTCAGTCTGGTCTTGTATGGACATGTTATCTGAGCAGTGAAATAGTGAACAATTACAACTAAAACATTGTAGCAACCGTGCATCTGGCATTGGGTGGGCTGCAGTGACGGTGACGTCACCTGCAGGATTGACACAAGAGTCCAATTAGCTCCCAGAGCTTAAGACTCAAGTCTTTGGTTTAATTAAAAGTCAATAGTTTAATTTATGAATGGTAACTTATTACTTTGAAAACACTCTGACAGAGATATTCCATCAGAAATGGACAATATTAGTTTGACAATTAAATTTGACTATTAAAACTACAAAAATATTAACATACAACTATAATCAGTAATAAATAGGAATGACAGCTGCCATAACATACATGTAACTGACTCAACAGGCTAAACAGAAACTACTCACTGTGGTTTAAAAATTATGAAGCACCACAGATCAATTTACAAACCAATAATGTAAATCCAACTCCAAAAAAGTAAGGAAACATTAACTGAGAAATCCAGTAAGATCTAAATTCATACTGAAAACTGGACGTTGGATCACAGTAGTATAAAGCCAAAGCTATGGACTTTGTGCTTTATTAGCAGGTACACACATCACATACTGAACAAAACATGTCTATTTAAAGAATTTAAATCCTCACCCATCAGTCGACTTGTCGCTTCGATGGAGAGAAACTGAACACGAACCCTTTCAGTCTCTGTATCAATGTTTTCCTGAACAACTCGAAATATTTACCCCTGAGATGTCAGAACTCATACTGGTGTGGTTACGCCTGTTTAAAGGCTTATATTCTCTTCCAAGCAGTTCCGGATTCCAGGATGTTTTTAAATGAAATGCCAGTTTTGCCTGAGAATATCAGGCTTTATATTTATAATAACTAAATGATAGTATTCTTCTCACTTAAACCACACCTGTCTCACACAAAGAATAGAAAGGTTTAAGATCTGAAATGCAGCTGCTATTAAAAATGCATGTTCAAACCAGTTTACCATTGTTTGTGGTGGGAGCATCAAATTTCAGTTAGTCAAAGTCTGAGGTGTGTATATTTGGGTGCCCATGGCAACTGCATTTTTGCAAGTTTATTGTATTCACTTCATCTGACCTATTCTGCTGTGGCATCATTGTGGTTGTCTGAACGTTTAAAAGACTTTGGGATTGAATAGTAAACTAAGTAAAATGGATTACAATTTAAAGCAGTGTTCCAGTAATAGAAAATCCAAAATACAGTTTTCCTGAGAACACTTTCCGTTTTCACATATAATTAGAAATGCAAGGTGTGAATGCAACATTTTGATTTAAAGTAGTTTCAACTTTAGCCCTTCAGAGATAATCATAATAATGGGCTTTTTTTGTCACTGCGTACATATACATGTTACACATACATGTCACAATATACATGTTACACATACATGTCACAATGAAATTTGTTCTCTGCATTTAACCCATCCCCCTGGGGGGAGCAGTGGGCAGTTACTTATGGTGCCCGGGGAGCTAGCACAGAGTGTCTTGCTCACACACTTGGCTGGGCTGGGATTTGAAACAGGACCCAGGAGACTTATGCATCATAGCCTGATAAATAAGAATATTATCATGAAACAAATAATATAGTAACAATGGTTCATATACGTACATTTCAAATTCACATTAAAGGACCAATACAAACTGTGGTGTTGCAACTCACAACACTATTAAATACAGTATGTTGTATGGATTTAAAAACGTTTGGTGTTTCCCTTGAAAGCAAACAACTGACACACACAATAAATCTGCACATTAACCATATATTTCAGAAAATTTATTTTTAAAAGGAAACTTCTCATGACAGCAATAGTGCAAATATACCTCCATTTCCTGATAACTAACAGTCTTAACAACACAATCAATGTGTTTGTAGGTCAGGAACACAATCACTTCCTGGTGTGGCAGGTATAATGTGACCTTCAAGGAAGTGCATTTGCATATTTTCAGAATTCCCTTTATGGTGCAATCAGATGTACATAATGAAATCAGATATTGTTTATTAAAGCACATTTTACAAGCACAACCTCTGAGTGATTTACAGTAGATTATTCAAATCACAGTACAGTATACTAATGTCACAAACCAGGCAGGCTGAAGCTAGGTGCAAATGCAGAGAGGGAGGTTTATTCACAACAAAAACAAGGTACAATGGGTTACAAAACATGAAGTAGGCTAGGGACTGACATACAGGTTCCACATTCAGCAATAACCAGCAGGGAACTGATACAAACAGCAGGTATTTAAGAACACCAAAGAAAAACAATGAACAGTTGAAAATACTGATTCTGTTTAAACAAATAACACGTGGGAAAAGTACGGCAAAAATTGCAACATCTGGTGGACGTAGGGGGCATGATGGGCATGGGACCTGAAAAGTAGTAATAATAGCACATGCTGTCAGTGCAGTACATTCAATTTAATACTGACCAACACAGTGTTTAAAGTGTTCTTTGCAGGAGTGTGACAGTAGTCATATAACTGACATCTTGTGACAAGTGACAAAATGCAGTAAAACATAGTGGTCAATGAGCTCATAATTTATTTGTATATGTTAGTTATTATTAAAGCATTATAATAATTAAAGCATTAAATTAAAGCTTTATAACCCAGCCACTAAGGTGGAATTCAGCCACCAAGGTGCCGGTCCCAAGCCCAGATAAATGGGGAGGGTTGAGTCAGGAAGGGCATCCGACATAAAACCTATGCCAAATCAAACATGCGATTCACAAACAATTTTTCATACGGTCAAGGCCCAGGTTAACAACAACCGCCATCAGTGCTGTTGACCAACAGGGTACTGGTGAAAATTGGGCTACTGTTGGGCAAAGTAGGAGAAGGAGAAGGGAAAGGTATGTCTGGAAGAAGCAGGGAAGAGGAAGCAAAAGAGTGTGGAGGTAAGGATAGGAACCCTGAATGTAGGCACTATGAGAAGTTAAGGGTGAGAGCTGGCTAACATGATGGAGTGGAGAAAAGTAGATATATTGTGTGTCCAAGAGACAAAGTAGAAGGGCAGTAAAGCCAGGAACATTGGAGGTGGGTACAAACTGTTCTGTTTGATGTGGATAGGAAAAGAAATGGTGTAGGAACAATCCTGAAGGAAGAATATAGTAAGAGTGTACTGGACGTGAAGAGAGTATCTGATAGGATGATTAGTGTGAAACTTGAAATTGATGGGGTAATAATTAATGTCATCAGTGCATATGCTCCACAAGTGGGATGTGAGATGGAAGAGAAAGAACATTTCTGGAGCGAGTTAGATGAAATGGTGGAGGGTGTACCACAGGAAGAAAGAGTAGTGATAGGAGCAGGCTTTAATGGACATGTTGGGGAAGGTAACAGAGGTGACGGGGAGGTGATGGGTAGGTACGGTGTCAAGGATAGGAATTTGGAAGGGCAGATGGTGATAGATTTTGCAAAAAGCATGGAAATGGCAGTGGTGAATACATATTTTAAGAAGAGAGAGGAGCATAGGGTGACCTATAACAGTGGGGGAAGGTGCATGCAGGTGGACTATGTTCTATGCAGGAGATGTAACTCGAGAGAGATTAAGGACTGTAAGATGGTGACAGGGGACAACATAGCTAGACAGCATTGTATGGTAGTCTGTAAGATGACCTAGGAGGGTAGGAAGAGAAAGAGGGGGAGGACTGAATCAAGGATCAGATGGTAGAAACTGAAAGAGGAAACCCTTTGTTTATTTGAAATTCAGGGAGGAGGTGAGCCAGATGGGTGGACACAAAGAGGTACAGGATGACTGGGCAATTACTGCAGAAGCTGTGAGGGAGACAGCTAGGAAAATATTAGGCACGGCATCTGGACAGAGAAAGGTAGACAAAGAGACTTGGTGGTGGAATGAGGAAGTCCAGGAAAGCATAAAGGAAAAGAGGCAGGAAAAAAAGAATTGGGATAATAGGGGAGATTTGCAATGGTGATGGACAGGTTAATGGATGAGGTCAGACAAGAATCTCCATGGACTATGATGTTTGGAGATGACATTGTGATCTGTAGCGAAAGTAAGGAACAAGTGGAAATGAACCTGGAGAGGTGGAGGTATGCACTGGAGAGAAGAGGAATGTTAGTCAGCAGGAGCAAGACAGAGTACATGTGTGTACATGAGAAAGAGGGTAGTGGAATGGTGCAATTGCAAGGAACAGAGGTAGTGAAGGTGAAGGAGTTTAAATACTTAGGGTCAACCGTTCAGAGTAATGGGAAGTATAGTAGAGAAGTGAAGAAGAGAGTACAGGCGGGATGGAGTGGGTGGAGAAAAGTGTCAGGAGTGATCTGCAATAGAAGGATAGCTGCATGAGTGAAAGGGAAGATTTACAAGACGGTAGTGAGACCAGCTATGTTATATGGGTTGGAGACAGTGACACTGACAAAAAGACAAGAGGTAGAGTTGGAGGTAGCAGAGTTGAAGATGCTGAGGTTTTCACTGGGAGTGACGAGATTGGACAGGATTAAAAATGAGCATATTAGAGGGACAGCACAGATAGGACGGTTTGGAGACTAAGTGAGAAAAGCGAGACTTAAATGGTTTGGACACATGCAGAGGACGGATACAGAGTATATAGGGAAAAGAATGACAGACAGGAGGAAAAGAGGAAGGCCAAAGAGGTGGTTTACGGACATAGTGAGGGAGGACATGAAAGAGATTGGGGTGACAGAGGAAGCTGCAAAGAACATGTTGGTATGGAAAAAGATGATCCGTTGTGGCGAACCCTAGAAGGAGCAGCCGAAAGAGGAAAAAGAAGAAATTATTAAAGCATTATGAATGTTAAAAAAGATTAAAGTGGTGCCTTTTATACTTATTGCCACAAAACATTTATCACAGAATAATTTCTCTTTATATGTTGTGTTGCTAAGTTACAAGCCTTGGACACTAGGATAACAGCCCCAACAGAGATTACTCAATGCCAACCTTACTGACCTAAAAGAAAAACCTACGACCGACACGCATGTAAGAAATTATTTTTTGTATCAATAACAATATCCATCGCCAATCTTGTTATGGTTGTATGGTCACTGGCTGAGTAGATGCACTTGTTACCATGACAACGGCCACATTACAGCCTGTAACAGCACCTCTTAGGTCTGGTCCACATTCTAAAATTAATGTGACTAAGATACCATCCATATTGACAAAACTCTGAGGTCATAAACGAGTAATACTAGAATATTTGCACATTTATTTGTGGTTTAATAACAATTTCTCATTAAACTGAGCGGCTACAGACAGGTGACGAGTTAAAGGAAAAATGTGAATAAATGAGTGTTTTCACACAGTTGCGTTACATGGTACAACTGAGCAGTGAACATCCATTCATGCACAGTGGTATGTATATGTATGCTGAGCAGGCCCAGGTGGTTCTCGTTTTGGATCAAAATGGCAAGAGTGACTTTGACAAAGGGCTCAATGTCAGGACATGAATGGCAGGAGACTGCTCAACTGGCAACTACTCAGCTTAGTGGCCTGGTGGCTCAGTAGGTAGAACATCACACTTGGATATGGATGACTCCTGGCTCTAATCCCAGCACAGCCAGGTGTATCCTTCAGGAAGACACTCAGATGCTAGCTCCCCAGGCACTGCATGTGGCTTACTGTGCTCCTCAGGGGATGGGTTAAAGTTGCAGAGAACTAAGTTCCCTCTGCAATAAAAAGGGACTACAAAAAATGTTTCAATAGGAAGAGTGACATCTGTATTTAGCTGTATGGGAAAGACATCAGTAAATAGGGTCAGACATTATTGTGGACAGTGCATATTTGATAACTGTGATGCTTGCATATTAGTGTTATATGAAAGGGAAACAGAAGACCAGCTCTAATGTCAATGTAGAATTTGATCAGAATGTGTCAGCAAGAACTGCCCACAATTACTTTATATTGGTTTTTCCTTTATTTTGTTGTCTATCTATACTTTTAAGAGCCATTTGTCTTGTATGGTTATCTTCCAAAACCCTTAGTCTGAAAAATTTCACTTAGTACTATGTGTGTATTATGAAGTTATATGACACAGTTTCTTCCATTGTGGTTTTACTGAGACTGGTTCCCACTCTGTATAGATCTTACAGCTGTGCATGTTACTACAGCAGTGACACTTGTTGATACAATTAGGTTGTTACAGTAGTCTGCAGGAAAAGGTGACAGGGATGTGTCTAAGTAGTGGCACCACCTTCCCCCACTTAGAATTTGATTGGCCACCACAATGACCCCTTTACAAGACGATTGGTAATTAGCTTGTGTTTTTCGTGCCTATCGAATTCATTCAACTGGTATTCATGTTTTTTTTTTTTTTTTAACAATTTTTTTTTGTGAGAATCTCCTCCAGTAAGTCTGGACAAGAGTATGTTTAGTCCCCCAAGCAAGGGACTCAGCAAGCTGATCATTTTGTGTGATAACTCTGTGAGGTTATCTGGAAGTTTAGTCATGTCAGCTGGACTTCTTTCTCGTTTACGCAGAAACGTTTCACCTTTTACCAAAAGGCTTCTTCAGTCTGTGAGGTTGCAAGTTCAAAGCTATGGCTGCCCTCGTAACATAGGTATGAGACAAACACCATTAATGTGAGACACTCACTATTAGCATGAGTAAGACACCTTATATTGGCCTTTTCCTGCCACACCCACCCACCTCTCTTCAACAGAAAGTACCCATCATCATAACAACTGAGTCATGTCCTCTTGTTGTAAAAACAAAATGCCCCAAAACATCACAATAATCTCTCTTTAAACGCTGTGTTATGATCTATGGGCACTAGGGTAAGGGTCCAAACAGAGACTCCAAAATGTGAACCCTAGTGGACATAAAGCAGAAACAAATCTACAGCCAAATCATGTCACAAATGAATAAGTCTGGTTTGACAATATTATCCAATGTTCTGTCTTGTTATGGTTGGATAGGCATAGTTGTTACCATGGCAACAAAACACGAATTACATTATGCTTCATCAGTACTCACACTGTCCTTGTCTATATCAGGAGATAATTCTGCTTTATTTCTGGCTTTTGTCTTTGAAATCAAATTGTAAGGTATCATTAATTTTATGCAAGACTATTTGGTGAACAAAGTTTGTGAAAGAGTCATCCGCAGTTTGTGCAGATCTACTGAAGTAATGAGTCAGTGAGCAGGGTTAACAGACTGATTTGAGTTATTGGGGTTATACCTATACACAAAATGAACAACAGGGGTTAAATATGGGAGGTCCATCCAGCTATGAGTCCATAGATGTGTCAACAGAACCTACATGTTCCTAACACATTACTGCAAACAAATGTTGGGTGTGTTTGTATTGGGTCAGTTCCGTCATTCACGTGTCTGTACTGCATCTGTTCCCTTAGCGGTGTGTCTATAGTGGGTAAGATCCCACAGTTGTCTGTACTGAGTAAAGGTCACTTAGAAGTGTGTTTGTAGTTCATAAGATCACTTAGATGTATGTTTGTAGTTGGTAAAGTCACTTAGATGTGTGTTTGTAGTTGGTAAGGTCCCTCGGATGTGTTTGTAGTGAGTAAGGTCACTCAGCTGTGTCTGTAGTGGGTAAGGTCATTCAGATGTGTTTCTAGTGGGTAAGGTCACTCAGCTTTGTCTGTAGTGGGTAAGGTCACTCAGCTGTGTATGTAGTGGGTAAAGTCACTCAGCTGTGTCTGTAGTGGGTAACGTCACTCAAATGTGTTTGTAGTGGGTAAGGTCACTCAGCTGTGTCTGTAGTGGGTAAGGTCATTCAGATGTGCTTGTAGTGGGTAAGGTCACTCAGCTGTGTTTGTAGTGGGTAAGGTCATTCAGAGGTGTTTATAGTGGGTAAGGTCATTCAGATGTGCTTGTAGTGGGTAAGGTCACTCAGCTGTGTTTGTAGTGGGTAACGTCATTCAGAGGTGTTTGTAGTGGGTAAGGTCACTCAGCGGTGTATGTAGTGGGTAAGGTCACTCAGCTGTGTCTGTAGTGGGTAACGTCACTCAAATGTGTTTGTAGTGGGTAACGTCATTCAGAGGTGTTTGTAGTGGGTAAGGTCACTCATCTGTGTCTGTAGTGGGTAAGGTCATTCAGATGTGCTTGTAGTGGGTAAGGTCACTCAGCTGTGTTTGTAGTGGGTAAGGTCACTCAGCTGTGTCTGTAGTGGGTAAGGTCATTCAGATGTGCTTGTAGTGGGTAAGGTCACTCAGCTGTGTTTGTAGTGGGTAAGGTCACTCAGCTGTGTTTGTAGTGGGTAAGGTCACTCAGCTGTGTCTGTAGTGGGTAAGGTCACTCAGCTGTGTCTGTAGTGGGTAAGGTCACTCAGATGTGTGGTGGGTCACTTCCCTTAGTTACGTGTTTGTATGTACCTGCATAAACTATATGTAATAATGAAACAAACACCCTGAAGTAACAGTAGAATCGCTTCTTTGTCTATTGTATTATAATTATACATAATAATTATATATAAAAATTTTTCCACACCACAAAAAGGACAAATATTAACTCACATAAAAACAAATATTATAATACACAATGTAATGGTTAGTGCCCTATGTACGACACACCTTGTAACGTGATAATATGATTATCATTAAAATAAAATGTTTTTAACAGCTTCTCCTTTCCTGAATGTTTAAACATATCACAGGTGTAATGACAAATGGGTCAGAGGTGAACTGTGTCATTCCAGCAGTGTCACAGGTACGACAACATCACAAGTGTGATGAAGAGTGTGATGGAGGTGAGCTGTGTCATTCCAGCAGTGTCACGGGTATAACAACATCACAAGTGTGATGAAGAGTGTGATGGAGGTGAGCTGTGTCATTCCAGCAGTGTCACGGGTATAACAACAT